>JBAPGN010000377.1:0-29497 GCA_037355405.1 Vitis amurensis | reverse complement strand
GATCATGAGAACTGATTGTTGGGATAAATAGGAGTTATGGTGGGAAGGGCATTAAAATCAGATTTTGGACTGACGTGTGGTGTGCGGGTACAACGCTGTCCCAAACTTTCCCGCATCTCTTTGCCTTGGCTGCTAACAAGAATGTTACGGTGGAGGAGATGTGGGATCAGAATTCGGATCAAGGAGGTTGGAATCTAAGATTTTTGAGGAATTTTAATGACTGTGAGGTGGGCATGGTAGGAGATCTGCTCCTTAAGCTGAGAGGGCTTAGACCGTCTTTGGAGGAAGATTCAGTCTCTTGGTAAGGAGGAAAAAACGGTAAATTTAAAGTCAAGGAAGCGTACAGTTGTTTAGGCAATCCCATGGACATCGTTTTTCCGGAAAAATGCATTTGGGTGGATAGTGTTCCTACCAAAGTCGCTTTCTTTGCGTGGAAGGCTACATGGGGGAAGGTGTTAACGCTTGACAGACTTCAGAGAAGAGGATGGCAATTCCCTAATTGCTGTTTTTTGTGTGACTGTGCAGAAGAATCTGTAAATCATGTCCTTATTCACTGTATAGTGGCTAAAGCCCTTTGGGAGTTAGTCCTTGGGCTTGTAGGTGTTAAGTGGATCTTTCCAGAAACTGTAAATGAGGTTTTATTTAGCTGGAGAGGTCATTTTGTGGGAAAAAAAAGGAAAAAGATTTGGAAGTTCATCCCGTTATGTATCTTTTGGACGGTTTGGAAAGAGAGGAATAGATTAGCCTTTAAGGGGGGTGTGCTACATATTCAGAAGCTAAAGAATTTTTTTGTTTGTAATTTGTGGGGGTTGGGCTAGATTGGATATTGAAGATGACTCTCTCTCCCTTCTAGGCTTTCTAGAGTGGCTAGCATCCACTTAGGGGAGGTGAGGTCTTCTTGGTCTCTTTTGTTTTTGTTGTGAGGCTATAGCTGCCTTGTATATCTCCTGTATGTTGTGTGGCTATTGGCCTCTTCTTTAATACATATTTGGTTTACATATCAAAAAAAAAAAAGGTCAATCTAAGTTTCCAATTAATGATGACTCCATAACTTCGTTGTTCTCTATGTTCTTCAATTTTCTCCCTGTTTTGGTTCCAAGGGGTGAAAGCCCTCAAAACTAAAAAGACAACTATGAGGACAGCATGCACACTTGAGTATGGTCCTTAATGATAAACTACTCCCAAGGAGCAGTCCTTGAGGCTGAGATTTGCAAGCGAACTGATAGGTAGTTTTGGTCTCATTAGGTATGGACAACAGAGCAGTTCTGTTCTTTGTTAAGGAAGCCTGATGGCTAAAGTTGGGGACCTATGACGATTGAACTCTGAGGGACATTTTCTGATGGGGCAATACTGGAGATAAAGTTAGATGTGCTCACCACCCCTTTTAAGTCTGCACTTCCATGAGTTAAAAGTGAAAATGCCACTATGGCATGCCACTATGACAGATCACTCCCAAAATCCAACAGCTCATTTCATCTCACTTTACCTCCAACACATGAGGCTTAGATTACCAGGGAATCCTAATCCATGTTTAGTTTCATGTGAGATAACGAGGCCTGCATTGCCAGGGGGTCCTTATTGTGGAGGAGAGAAGTTGGCAACAGGGTGACTTGTTTCTTGATGTTCAGAAGACCCCAATGAGCTTTCCAAAGGTGAGGTGCCATGGGATTCCTCTGTGACCCTTTGAGTTTTCAATTAAAACTGATGTCAATCCAGGCAGTCGGATCAAGGAAAAACAAAATAGAGGTCGACAATTGGAGGGAACATGGTTTGACCAAACTTCTTTTGCATATGTACAATAATGCAACATTGAAATTGTCTTCCTCCACAAGGTGGCACTATATGAACCTACCATTCCAAGTGAGATTGAGAACCTCATCTGATTTTAAGGAAACGGTTATGTCAAAAAAGTCAAATGAACATTCTAAGTATGCATTCAAATGTTGCTCATAATGCAATGGGAAGAAACAACAAGATATATACTTTTTGGCAACACTATCCCAGCATAGTGGAAACAGCATTCAGATGAGGGCAGGTGGCAAGAAGATCTATTTCCCTTTACTTTATATTGGTATGAGTATCCAGTTCTGGTCTATGCTTTTGCAAAGTAATGGCACAGACAATGTATTTCATTGCATTCAATCACTCAAAATGTTTCTTAATACCTAAGTGTCCAAGAACTACTAAGTAGAATATTGCAATTAACTTGCTAGCACGTTTCAACTTCACCACTCAGAAAAGGCAAAAACAAGGTTTCTCCTTAATTTATGTTGAAAAAGGAAATAGTGTAGCTTGTTTATCTTAATTTGAATATATAAACTTCATCAAGCTCTTCTTTTTATTTTTATTTTTGATTTTTGATTTTTTACAAATGTCAAAATAGGTCTTCAACAATCCACCCTTTTGGTTCCACAGGTTAATCATAATTCTCAATAGTATCTATACTCAGTGATATTACTAGGAAACTAGAAATATGCCACCAACATAAGAAACATCAGGTCTTTTTTTTCCTTCCTCTCCACCCCCCCCAACCTTTTTGATAGGAAACATAAATATCATAACATCATATGCTATGAAAGATTTCAAAGGAAATTAAATGCAGATAATTAATTCTAAGATAAAATTATTGCTCCTTAAACTATAAGAAAAAGGGCAAACCATGAGGCAAGTGATTGTGACAGCACCAGCAACTGCACTAAGTTCACGGAAAATAAATTCCCCAAAAGCACTCTCAGCCTGAAAAAAAAAAAAAAAAAGATTAACTAAGAACTTTAATTTTGAACCACAGTGTTAGTTGAGGAGATGTAAAAAAGATTGAGAAACTAAAGACATGCTGTCTCAAACTTGTCATAGATGGTTAAATATCATGTCATAGCAACTTATCATAAAGGAAGCTGCATAAAACTATGCTAGGAAAACATTTAAAATGATCACTAGCAGCATGCACCATGAACTATAAAACCCAAAAGAACACAAAAAAGCAAGGGAATACTCTCTCTCTCTAGTCATATATATTTTGGTGATAAAACCTTTAGTCAGAGGATCTCAAGGGCAAGGATGTGCAGTTTGTCTGAGTGGGGTATCAGTGGGTAGGTAAGTGTTGACGGGAGATTGGATGAAGGGGCTGGGTTAGCTGGAGAAAGGGCCCGAGCAGCCTATGGCTATGTTTGGTTCTTGTAAAATTTGAAGGAAAATGCCAATGAAAGAAAATAGAGAGGAAAAGCAAAATGAAAAAAAAAAAAAAAAGTGAAGGGAAATCAAAAAAAGATTTAAGGTCAATACATTATTTTTATATGCTACTTCAAACTCATTTCACAAATGTTAGCTCCTCTATATAAAGATTAAATAATTTGAAAATGCAAACATTTTTAATTAATTTTAATTATATTTTATTTTCTTTTGTATTTTTCATAATAAAATCTAACATAAAAAAATCATTTTCCTTAGCATTTTTTTTTGTTTACTTGATACTTTCCTTGAATCAAACATAGTTTAGTGGTTGATGTTATCCATTACTTATGTGAATCCTATGTAGATTATTATTATTATTATTCTTATTATTATTATTATTATTATTATTATGACTAAAGCAAGAGGATGCCATAAACAAGAAAAGTTAGCAAGGTGCCCCAAAGTATACAGGAAGTATACAACGGGAATCTAAAGACGCCTACAAAAAAACAGAGAGGCAACAAAAAACATCACCCCCCTCAATAAGAGTCGAACCAGTCAACAAAATCTACCATAAAAGGAAGACCAAAACATAAAAACAACTTAGACCAAGCTCATGGATATCAGAGAAAATAGTGTTTCAGCCCTTGTATAGAATGGTCCTCATTTTCAAATAATCCACTGTTTCTTTCCTTCCAGATTGTCTAGAACAAGCATAAGGGAACAACCCGCCATGCCTTTTTTCACTTTTTACTCACGAAAGAGTCATGTCATCCTACTAGCGTCTCTCCAACTGTGGAGGGAAGCACCTAAGATATGCCAAACATGGAGAACAACAAATGCCAAAAACCCTAGTCTTGACACAGTGAATAAGAATGTAATCAATGGATTCTTCCTCTAAATGACAAGAAAAATCTATTTGCCAAAGACCACTTTCTCTTCTTTAAATGATCCAAGGTTA
Organism: Vitis amurensis; assembly: GCA_037355405.1. Taxonomy (NCBI): domain Eukaryota; kingdom Viridiplantae; phylum Streptophyta; class Magnoliopsida; order Vitales; family Vitaceae; genus Vitis; species Vitis amurensis. The sequence goes on along the minus strand of JBAPGN010000377.1, from coordinate 25,365 downwards.
AAACCCTTTCCCAATTAGCCTCCCAAGCAAAAAGGCCTACCTTCAATGGCACCCAAGAGTTTCAAATAACACTTGTTGGAAAAGAAATTGTACTTCCCGACTCCAAAGTCGAGTATAGGGCTTTAACAAAAAACTTGCCATTCTTCAACCCTATCCAAATCACCTTATTTTCCTCTTCCATTCGCATCCTCCTCCATTGCAATTTTGATATTAAGTGTTCCACAATTTCTACCTCCCAATCATTTAGAAGCCTAGTGAAGCGAGGGGCCCAACAACCCCCTTCATATTACAGTTTTGAAACATCCGCCACCCAAGCATCCTTTGACGTAGCAATAGATGGAGAAGGGAAGGTAGTACATAGTGGTTCATCACCACACCACTGGACCTTTCAAAATCTCACCCTCCACCAATTACCAACTAAAAAAGCAACTCTACTAGCCAAAGATTCCAATCCTTTCTAATGGTTTCCATTTTTTTTTTTTTGATCAATAAGTATATGATTGTATTGCAAAGAGGCGCTAAAGTAGCAACCCACCGAATTACAGTATAAAGGGACTTACCCCCTTACAAAAGGTCCCATACAACAAAGGACAAGGCAAAACAAAAAAAATCCTCTCCCTTAACGCATACACTCCCACTCTATAAATTCTATTAAGGTCGAAGGAACATCTTTTATCCACAATTTGGTTTTCGACCACAATAAATACACAAAAGATACTTTCAGCCTTTGAATGGACAGCCCACAATCCTCAAATGCAATTGAATTTCTAGCCTTCCATATAACCCAAAACAAGCATAACGGTCCCAATTGCCACGCCACCTTCCTTTTCTTTCCCACAAAAGAGCCCCTCCATCCTACCCTACCCCATATCTTTCTCTCACTTTCCGAGAGTGCCGGCCTCCTTCTTCTACCTCGTACTATCCATAACCCTACCCTATGTAGCTTATAGGTCTACATGACTACAAATTTAGGTAAACAACCTATTTAGCTCACTGATGCTTTTAGGCTCTTAAGCACAAGATCCTAAGTTGGTGGCATATCCTTACTTGTTTCCCTCCTTACCCACTTGATAAACGCACAATATGCTAATGCAAGCACACCCATGTCTCATACAAGCCAATCCAATGCAAAAGGACATGGTCTAGGGTAAGAATTACACTTGACTACCTTCGGTTTAGACTAAGTTAAGGTTGAAGCACAGGAGAGCATCAGGTTATTTGGGGATCAAGCTTCGTTGGCCACCAATGTACTCAACTCACACCAGGTACATCCCCAGTCACAACTATGTGGATTTAATTATAATATTGACATTCATTAGCTGCCAATTTATGGTGACAGAATTGGTTCAATCAGAACCTCGTAAGCAAGATAAAATGTTTATAATCAGAGGGAAAATGAAGTAAATTAGAGTAAATAGCAACTCGGAAAATACACATCACCTGAAATGCATTTGCCAATGATTTCAGTATCATCTCTGGAACAAAGAATAAACACGTTAACCATGCCCATGAAAGAAGCTTCCTAAGGTCAAAACCAATACACTGTCAGATGAGGAGTAGGATTTAAAAATTTCATACTTCTTTTTCACTGTCAAGGAAAAAGTGACATTGGAAAACTTGAAAAAGCAAGTAGTACCACTCTAAGTCGTGCCATATAGCAACAAATGTGAATATAACCCATATATTCAGAAGCTTTCTCTGAGAGCCCCCAAGAGGAATGTACATGTACCTAAAAACAAATTTTGTAAGAATGAAATAACTATAAACCCATATATTCAGAAGCTTTCTCTCAGAGCCCCCAAGAGGAATGTACATGTACTTAAAAACAAATTTTGTAAAAATAAAAATAACAGGAATACAAGAAATGCTAAAAGTGAAAAAGTAGAAAGCTAACCTAACAAGCCATTTGTTGAAGGAAGCATGCCAGTTCTTCCAGAAACTTTCCAAGTTGTAGCAATTATTGATACACCTTGGCATATTCTCAGGGGCCTCAATGCCACAAATCTACAATCACATAATTATAGAAGAAAAAAATTCTTCCCATGAGTGTTCAGACACCAATTCTAAAACTAAAAGTTTGTTACCACTGAAATTTCAGATAAATATGATCAAATAATAGTCCATCCACAACACAGATTTAATTAGCAACAAAATAAAAGAAAATTATATGCTTTCAATGAACATACCAGTGACCATAATCGAAAGTAGCGCCACATCAAAAAGAACTTTAGCCACATGAAGTTTAAAACCTGGAACAAAATAAGAATATACATAAGAGGAAATTCTTATTACAATGCCACAACTCAAATTTCAGATAAAGTAACGTCCGCCAGGAGTTTCACCAACAACTTCCAAAAATTAAGGCAGGAATTTCTCCAACTTGAAAGGAGTATCTGACACAGAATAGCATGGTTGCCAAGTTTTTGTAGAATTTGAGTGATTGATACTGATTCCTTAGACCCTTTGGCATTTTACACATCCAGAGTTTTCATGTTGTGGATAGAAATTCCTCACATGTATTTTGTAGATAGGTACTTACTACTTGGAAAGTTTTGCAGATTTTTATTCTAATCACCAATCATTTTGGAGTTCTCTATTCTTACATAAGTAGCAATCTTTCAACAGAAAAGAACATTTATGATCATCCACCAATTCATTGCTGCTTCTTCTACTGAAATAGGGTACAGTTTCGTCCTCACTTCTATAATAGATGTGTCATGTCTAAGATACCTGTTTGCATAGTCTGTTAGATTACTAGAAATTTAACCTGAACAGGCATCTTTTATGGAGACGTTGTTAGCCATAAAATATGGTTCATTTAAAAGGAGAGGAATCCGAGGGTCTTTATATGGAATTAGAACTTCGAAAAGGACTGTAATAAACATATTACGATATAAATTCTTGAAACTTTTATGCATTTATAGAGGTCTCATTTTCAGATTTACAGAGCCCAAGGCTCTGTAATTTCTTCTTACTCATGGTTGTATCTCAATCTCCTTATATATTTCCTGCAAACAATTTGTCATTTCTACCCTAAAGTAAATAGATACTCATCTCATTTATTCAACGATCTTAGTTCAACTAATGAAAATAAAACCAACACACTAACATTTAATGAATGCAAACATGTAATATTTTAAAGATCACCTCTTACCCCATAACCAATGATGAAAACATCCATAGGAGACAACTGTTTCCACAGGCCACTGAACAGTGGAATAAAGAGATTCAATCACTGAACAATACATAAAAAATTCACATGCTATGGCGTAGTATCGAGTTTATAACAGTCTTACCTGATTGCAAAGGCATTGTAATAAAACAGATGTGTCATTAGTTCCATTAAGAAAAGACTTAAGAGCCAGCGTAACCCGTACCAAGATACATCTCTCACTGAATAATTATTCTGAGGCATATCTAACTGCAAGAACAGCAGAGGTAAATTGATGAGGTTCCTCAGGATCATATTCATAAAGATTGAGACATTCAGCTTAAACATAAAATCCGTCTGTTAATAATTGAGAATACTGGAGTTATTCCCTTTAATGTGGGAAAACCAAAACAAGGCAGTACAGAGGAAAATGGGAGTAATTCACCACAGTTCAGAAGTAATTTAGACAATCTTAGCAAGTAGAGGAATATTGTTTGGGAGCAATTCAATTTAGAAATGCTCAGAGAATATTGAACTATATTTACTTTTCAATAATCGACTCTAGATCCCCAAGTCATTTGAAAAACATTACCCGATGTTAAAGAAATTAAACATATTTTCTATAATAAGTTCTTAACATCATAAAATCAATGACAGACTCCAAAGGAAAAATTATAACAACCTACAGTTTGTTTAAACAATCATTTAAAGCAATAACTTGATTCCTATGATACCTGGATCCTTCAATTTCACCCAACATACCCTTGTCAACATGACATGACATGGGTGTGGGTATAAGATCCTTGTTGGACACTCCTAGTTTACTTTGGGTGTAGCTGTTTGATTTTTTTCATTAATATCCTTTTATTGTTTCAACTTTCTTAGTAATAATTACATTAGAGAAAAAGAAGAGTTCGCTCAAAAGTGCATTTTTGTAAGAACATCTATGGATAAGAGGAAAAAAGGGAATTAGAGGGAAAAGATGGGAGCTTTCTAAAAAGGATATCTTCACTTCGATTTTTTTTTAATTGATTTTTCTTTGTAATTCTGTATCCTAGCACCCATGCCTTAATTTTTTTTCTCCTTTCAGCAGAGTACTTGTATCCTAAAATTTGGGTTGTGAAGGATCCAAAACCTAGACACATACCCGCAGCCAACACTCATAACCAAACCCATGCAACATAGCTTGAATCATTCATGCTTGTTTCCCAGAAATGCAGGGATTCAGTAACATCTAATAGAAGACTATGAATTTGACCTTCAAACTACAGCCATTGAAACAGTATAACTATTTTACTCATTTAAAAATTAACAGATCTCTAACATCATTCTCTGGATTGTCGCCATTGAAACAGCAGGACTGGGCCCAGTGGTGGGTTGTGGAGAAGCTCCACAAAGGAACAAGAATAATACCAAAACCTCTGCATGCAGACTATTATTGGCTATATGCTTCAAATGGAACATGATGATTCAAAAATGAAAAGGAAAAGAATTCCAAAAGAAATTCACAGACCTGTGAAGCAAAAGCATTGAAGCTGATAATTGGGCCAGCAATGTAAAGCGGTGCATACACCAAATAGCACAAGTATATGCTAAAGGAGAACTTGTCATTCTGGACACTTCTCTCCTGAGGAAGCATAAAAAATCTTCTTAACAACAATATTACTCCTCACACATACAAGAAGGATACAGCAGCTAAAGCAATGCTCAAACTCATGCTTAAACAACAGCTAACCTGTAAATGTAAGTAACATGCTTTCCCTGCTTTACAAATATGACAGCGTTGAATGTGCTTCTGCAATCACCAGAAAGGCAAAATATTAGCAACCTAGCATCTAAATAATAAATAATAAATCCCTAAACAATGGGAGACATATATGCAACATAAAGCAATAAAGAGATTAGCACTTGGATGAACTTAACCCCCAAAGGATTACAGGTGGTAAAATGTTTAAAAGACCAAATTACAGGCAAAGATCTATCAATCGATGCAAAATGTGGTCCTAGGATACATAATGCTAGAAATAAAATAACATAAGCTTGAAGTTAACAAGCATGCAAACCTCAACTCAAAAAAACAAAATAGTTCGCTATCAAGGAATAAAAGCATACTCTAATGACAGGATATAAGCTTCAAAGAGATTAGAAGCATAATCCACCAGACATTGTGACACCAGAATCAATGTCAGCTTCCTAAAAATGGCTTGGTCACAAAATAGTCTGCTATCAAGGAATAGAAGCATACTCTAATGACAGGATATAAGTTTCAAAGAAATTAGAAGCATAATCCACCAGACATTGAACACCAGACTCAATGTCAGCTTCCTAAAAATGGCTTGGTCTGTGATACATTTTAGAAAAGGGTAAACCTTACTTTCAGCCACAGAACAATCTATACCAACTTTATCTAGCTGCATTGTAGTATGGGTTGTCATTTGCCTCTCTATCTAAATCTACTTCCTTATTTCCAAATAAATTAGCACATAAGCTAAAAAAAATAACAAAATATCATCTATATTTTCAAATTTTGGCAGTACACTACAAATTTAACAGAGAATATTTTTTCCCAAAAGACTACTAATAAACCATTATAATATAATAATTTTTATCCTAACAGCCTTTTCCATGGACAGTTCTATCACATTTTGTTTTTGGGAAGGATAACTCATCCTTGTTTTTGTATGTTCTTGTGCAATTCAATGATATATGAATTATTTGTTTCTAATTTAGAAAAATAAAAGATAAATAATAGGAAGAAATTCATGAAATATCTCTGATATCTCAAAAAAGTTTCCACAACATTTTTGAAAATTTCCAAAAACATCCCCTCAAGGGCGTAGTTCAATGGTACTACCCTCTAATGACGAACCTAAGGTCTTGAATTCAAACTTTCCTTGGTATTTAGGTGGTGTAGGATAGAGGGGCAAGCCCATGGGTTTGCGTTTCGGCATTTGGTACAAGTATCTCTGTAAGAAACTAGGGGATAAATGTTTGAGTGAAATGGTATTTCATTGATACTGAGAATGATATACACATACACTACTTATAGGCTGTATAAGACACTAAAAAAGGGACAAAATAACTATACAACTAACTTTCCTAATTTATAGGGTTGACATAAAATACAACTAGGTAATCCTTAGAGATCAACAATAAATCTCAGCTAAATATTCTCCTTTCCAACAACCTCATACTCGGGTTGGATTCCCGGTTATCAAATGAATAAATAAAACATCCAAAATCTTGAGATTCATTATTTCTCTCAAAAATTTCAAATTTCTCTCCATGTGGTACCAATAAGTATTGACTTGCTTTATATGTTATGATACTAGAGTATTAAACTATACAATTATCCATCAATATGTTGATTTTACACATATTTGTTTGGGTTAAATACACTTCACCTCCTCCACCTTTGGCGTGTTTTACATTTTGCTCCCTCACATTCAAAACTCAACAATTTACCCCCAAAATTTGTTAAAAAGCAATATTTTACCGCCCGAACTTATTAAAAAATCAATGAACAATTTGTTAAATGAAGAAACAAAGTTGAAATGGAATGAAAAACATCTATTGTCCAAGTTCAAAGTTGTCACACTTCGCAAGTGCGTTCGAAAATCACAAATAGCCATGCATACATTTTTTCAAAAGTCAAAAATAAAAATTGGTAGCTACTATATTTTGAAGACGTTTGGGAAATCCCATTTCAAGGCTGCTAATTCAAAGTTAGTTCTACCCAAGTTCAAACTAGTATTCAAACTAGAGTGCGAAAAAGTAGTCCCTTTTATAATTTTATGAAGGGTTTGTAATTAGGGGGGAACGTGTTGGTCTTTAACAAGTTTAGAGGGCAAAATGTTGGGTTTTAAATATTAGGGGGGCAAAGCATAAAACACACCAAAGGTTGAGGGGGGTAAAATGTATTCAACCCTATTTGTTCAATAATATTTAGACTCCAATAAGTGTAGTCAACTGAATTAGACTTTGCTAAAGTTTCATTCCAAAGTATCAAGTTTGTACTTTTCATGGGAAACAAACAAGCAAATCATTAATAGTGAGAAAAAGTACAGGAAAGATGAGCTAACATTCTGGCCAAGATAAAGAGAAAGAACAAACAAAAATGAAGTAAATACACCAAAAATGAAACCTAGAAGATATCTTTTCAAAAATGTTCTGATATCGATATTTTCTCAACATTTACTCATATCCAAATACTTGGCATTTCCATTGATATTTTGATCCTCAGGTTAAGATTTGGCCATGATTAATAACCTAGTGATGTCTGCGAAAATTTAATGAAGTCTCCCCATTAAAAAATTGCAAAATCTGTGAAGAGTACTTTTTCCTTTTTGATAAGTATAAGATCAAAATACATTGAAATATCACAAGGGGCTATAACCCAAATACCAGTACAGTAAACAAGTTATACAGAAAAATGAAGCAGGCAATGAAAAGGAAAGGGAAAAATGGTGAAATGGCAGCACTATAAAAAACAAAAAATACCCTGCCGTCATCCTCTACTCAATCTATCCACAAAATATGAAGGAGAGTAGCTACAAGTTCAAGTATGCAAACAAATAAAGATAAAAGAAATATGTCCCTCAGTTTCAAACCAGGCAGTTCTCATCCTGAAATAGATTCCTTCATTTCCCTCCACCTGCACTCTCTTCGTTAACTTCCATCCTTTGTCATCTGCACTCTCTTTGTATCTCCAACTGTTAACTGTTCTCACAAAATCATCAGCCACATCCATTTGCCAATCTTGGAAATTCCTAAGGCACCTTGGATTCAAACACCCTTCTGTCTCTTATCAACATACCTACTTGCATTATCCTTTCCTACAATACTAAATAAGTCCAACTCTGAAAAGATTTTCTAATACTTACAAAGACACCACACATCGTGCCATAGCCAACTCTATGGCAAATAAATTTTGAAATATCCTCCTATCCTCTCCTTATCCCTTTCCAGAGCCCCTTCCCATAGGAACTTCAACTTACTTTAATGCAAACCCTCCCCTCTTCCCATACTTACCTACCACCACTCCCTGCCAAAGGCTTTGCTATCACAGGAATGGGTTTCAGGCAAGGACACAAGATAAATTATGACTTACAGAAATAGGACACAACACATCAGAGGAAGGTTTAATCTTCTATGTGCAATTTGATATGTGGAAGCACAAAGATTATTTTAAAGGTATTAGCCAAAATGGCTCAGTTCCAAGGGAAATAGAAGCTATTAATCTGAGGATCTGGATGAAAATTGTTCTCTAGAAAGATTGTTGTGGATAAGTCAAAATTTCCACCGCCAAAAGTCTATCTTAAAACATTTGCACTTAAAACATTTGCAGTGTCAGTTTCCTAACACACAAGGTACAGAAACTCAAAAACCAGCTGTTGTTTAATTTGGCCAGAATCTAAGCAATCCCTCAGATGCACTCAAGACATTCAGAGCATGAAAGTCACAGCAAAATGAATACCTTCTGATCAAAATGAGAACCTTGATGAGCCCAATGGTAATCATATCCAAAGCTTATCATGCGCAAAATAACTGTCATGTAAAATAATCCAGAAATCAAACATGAAAATTTTACAAGTTGAAATTTTAACATCATGCTTCCATCTCAAAGACAATAATTCTATTTCCAGAAACTTTGAGCATGAATCAGCTACAAGTGCAGTTCTTTTGGCAAAAACATTGATGAAAGTCCAAAGCCATAAACCTTATTACTAGTAAATTGTATTTCATATTGTCAAATCTGATAAGAATCGTGATTCAGGGTCTAAAATCTATAAGGATTTTCAACAAATTCAGTCTTTCTAACATACTGTCATAGAGTTTCTTGCTGCTCCACTGCCCATCTAAATGAGGAGATCATTTCCTTGTTCAGCAGCTATCTCTGCTTCTTTCCTTATTTTTTAACAAATTATGTGGCTTAGCATTTTAAGCAATAGGTACTAGATAAACATCCTAATAATCAAAATTGCAGCCATGAAGATGCTATTTAGTTTTGACTAGCAAATATCTGATAATGCAGGATAGCTATTCAGAATTTCAGACACATTCAACCCATCCAGAAGGCAAACATATTACCTAGAAGCACAAATGTGTGCAGAAAACATCATTATTTATCAATATTCTAGCTTTAGAGAATGAGCAAAATTGTTAATCAATAACATCCTCATCCAAGGAATAAAATCTCAATATCTAATACATGTATTCAACCCCATGATCAAAACGATCCTTGATCTTAGTATTGGTCTAGGTTACAACCATTTGATGAAAAAATTTAAAATAAAATGAAAAATTGCTCTCACATTTCAACAGACAAAGCCATGTAACTAAAAATAAGTATATATGAACTTAACAAAATAATGAGATCAACACAAAATTATAACAGGAAAAGGGAGCCATGCATCAATGTGAAGCATATCAATTGAAGTGACAACTTTGTTACTATAAATGGATAAGAGTTTTTTACATTTTTTATCAAACTCCCATTGTTCACAAAGAATTTAGCCACAAAAGTATATTCATTGAACTCCAGAAATATATGAAGTAAAATTTGAAAATAAGGGTTGTTCACACAATGTTGTTACTTTATTCGCTAACTCTCAGTCAAAATCTAAGTACAAGAATGGCTAAATTCCTAATACTCTAACTCTTACAATGTTAATATTATCAATATATTCCTTTGTCGTTTCCTATCAAAAAAAATAAAAATACTTTGAGATACTGGGCCTCTGGTACTAATAACTGAAGAATTTCTGAATTCCTTTATTTATCATATTCGGTACACACCATACACATATATATACACAAATGACTGAATAAGAAAAAATCAATCTAGCTTAATTCTCTCCTAAAATTAGGAAACTGAATCATAAGGAAATATCCTAAATGATCTCTCCTTTTTTATTCCTAAAATACTTTCCTAAATTAAAATCCTAACTTTGGCATTATTTCAACAATAACCTTAGCGGACTTAATGACAGAAGGATGAAACTTGGGAAGCAAATCCCAACAAGTTTCTGTAATATTCTTGAGGCACAGGTGAGGGTGACTTTTGGCATGACTATGAGGAAAGATATTGGAAAAGGTTGGGAAGATTTCTGCTACAGGATAGCTATTTGGGTAAAAAATGGTATATGGACAAAATTTTGGTGGGGAGAATCAGTTGAAAGAAGCATTTCCTTGATTGTTCAAACAAGCTTCTTCTAAGAATGCTACAGTTGCTGATTTTGGCAAAGGAGGAAATGGAGGCCAAGGATTGGAGCAATTCAAAATTCCCTTCCAAGATTAGGAAGTGGAGGGTGTGACCCAATTGTTGGAACTTATTTATTTAGTGAGAATGCAAGATAAAGGAGAACATCTTAGTATCGAATGAGGATAGGAAAGGAAGTTTTAGAGTGAAGCCATATTATAGTTCCTTGTGCTCTAAAACTAGAGTGGATTTCCCAGCCAAAGAAATTCAGGGCTCTCAAGCTCCCTTGACAATGCTTTTTTTTCACTTGGGAAGCAATATCAAGGGAAGATCTAAACCGTAGAAATGTTAATGAAGAGGAAGTGGATGATGGTCAATAGATGTGGTTTGTGCAAAGCAAGTGAAAAGTCAAATAACCACATTTTGATTCATTGTGAAAGAACAAGGCAGCTATGGACATTTCTTTTAGCAATCTTCAGCCTGAAATGGGTGTTTCCAGCTATAATAAAAAATCTCCTCCTCAAGTGGAAGTTTAGACGCCATGTTTGGCAAATGGATCCCCTATGTCTATTATGGTGCATATGGAAAGAGCAGAACCACAGAATTTTTAATGGAGAAGAGCTTTCAAGTCAAAGATTAAAGAAGAACTTCATTAAATCACTTTGGAAACGGTCCCATGTTTCATTGAAAATGGGAAATTTCTTACTGATGGAATTCTTAAATAGCCTTAACAGTGGATAGTTTAGGTTTTTTAAGGTAATTTTTTTGTAGTTGCCTTTCGGTATTTTTTGTTCTATTTTTTTGTGTATACTGCCTATATACATTGGGCATACCCCTCTTCCCTAGACATTCTTTATTCACAGATGTATATATATATATATGCTTGAGGCAACTAGAATAATCATATTGCATCCTGTGTACTGTTATACCCATTAGATGCTGTCACATGTTCTTTCCTACAACAACCATTTCTTCTACTACTACTACCATCTCAACCTCCTTTGCCAGTATAGGTGCGCTATAAAGACCTCAAGGGGGAAGGATGAGACACTAACAGTTTCTTGACAATTTTCCTCCCTCAAATATTGCAATAAGTCCATTGAAATATAAAAGGAGGATCTTTCCCAAGAATAAGAATCTGAGGGCATCCATATTCTGGATATTGGGACTACAAACTCAAAGATATGAGCCTACTCAATGATCTTTCTGCAGCCTTTTGCACTGGGTAGGACAAAATTCCTTGACAATTTCCCTATTTCAAATTTTGCAATAAGTCCATTGAAATAAAAGAAGGATCTTACCCAAGAATAAGAATTTGAGGGCATCCATATTCTGGATATCAGGACTACAAACTCAAAGATATGAGTCTACTCAATGATCTTTCTGCAGCATTTAGCACTGATTAGGACAAAAAGAGGAAATCAAGCCACTGGGAGGTAACCTAACTCCTCCAGCAATAATTCTATCTGAGTAAAATGAGGTGATGTATTATCCCATTTTCCACATTGATTGATATTTTGAGTCTCTGACAAAGCAAGAATCATTCAAGCTATGTTCCCCATTTGGGAACAAGTAGCAGTGATGGCATCCCAAATCTCCCAAGCAGCCTGCAGTCCTTAGAAGGTGAAAGGTACTTCTACTTTCTGGATGAATATGGAAATGCAACCAAGATATTTTCTTGTTACAGAAGCCTACAACCTTAACATCATTTTTTCTTAACAGATAGGGATTTCAGGAAAAGGAGGCATTATGAATTATCACCTGTAGCCACAAAAATAACAGGATTGGTGAAAGAGTCTAATCTTCCATCTAAAACTTTCAACCAAATGTGATTTTTTGGAAGCACAAAAGGATTATGCAAGAGGTGTTGGTTCGAAACAGATTGGTTTTACAGGAAAACATAAAACTATCATTCTGGGGATTTGGATGGAAATCGTCCTTTAGAAACATTGAAATTGGTAAAATGAACCTGCCTTTATCAGAAGCTTAAGATAATGGAAATCCAGTTTACTAATAAAAAGGTTTTAAAAATTTAGTGGGGGTAGAGAGCAACCAATCCCTAAAAATACTTATAGATGTTTAGAAAAAGAAAGTCACAGAAAAAAGAATATCTTCTGATCAAAATGAGAATCTTGATGTGCCCAATGGAAATCATATCCAAAGCTTATCATGAGCAAAATAACTGTCATACAAAATAAACCTGAAACCAGAATTGGAAAAACAACCATATAGAGAAATAATATTTGCCGTTCTCTCAATTTACAATTTGGAAATCTTTAGCAAAATGTTTCCATTTGAATAGCAGAAGTTTTCCACAAATCTTAAGTAAAAATCAGCTAGAAGTAGTGTTCTTCTGAAAACCAGGAATGCATTTTGATGGAAGTAAAAAATCAAAAATTCTTTAGCAACAAGACAAAGCAATGCATATAGTTGATTTCATTGGAATCATGATTCAGAGTACAAAATCTATCCTCAGGTATTTTTTTCCGTTTCTGTTTAAAACAGATTCAATCATGCTAATACACTTTCATTCAGTTTCTTGCTGCTCTCATCTCTAGCCTAAGGGGAAACTTTCTTTGTTCATCAGCTACCTGTGTCTCTTTCTTTCTTTTTAACGAAATATTTCTCTTACCACTTAAAGAAAAATAAGCTTGTCACATCCTAGGTAACAGTTAAATATCAAATAGTTCATGAAGATAGCAACGAAGATACTCTTGAGTATTACCAGCAAATATTAGATAAATCAAAATCAAGTTATCACTGCAAACATGTGAACACTCATTAGAATGAGTCAAAGCACCCAGAAGGCCGACATATAACAATGGAGCACAATCATATTAACATAACATCATGATTCATCAATCTTCTAATCTTAGAGAATGAATTCAACACTCAACAACTGCAGAAGGTCAAACACGGCACAATCTAGTCAACATAACATGAATTCTTTTATGCAATTCAAATCCATCTAGTGCCATCTTTTATTAAGTTCCGGGAAATTTTCTAGAATCCAGAGTCATAAGGAGAGGTTATACTTTGAGATTGTTACCATTACTCTACCTATAACTTGCCACTTCTGTACGCTTGAGACAGTGTGAAAGATTAGACACCAAACACAACACATGTGGAGTTACTAGTAATAATAATAATGAAGGCTGATGAGCCTTTTCATTACTCACATTTTGAATTTACGTCATACATATAATTTCTTCTTTAAAAAGAAAAATAAAATAAAATAAAAATAAGAAGAGAGACGGATATAACTTCATCTGTGCATGTGGTGGATAAAGCATTATGAATATTATATGAACTAGAATCCCAACAAATAAAAGAGGGAAAGGAAATACCAAAGTTGAAACAAATATGCCATCTAAAGGTACCCCGGAAGTTGTCCAAATAAGCCCAATGTTGCCTATGCAAAATAAGCATTTACAATCATAAGTGAGTAGGCATGGGTTGAACATCTGACTCCTCAAAGCAACCAATAATTTATATCCTAGCTTAGAGAGCTCACCCAAAAGTGGAGAATGAATATCCTTCATTAATACGATTATATATTAGAAAAAATAAGTTGAAAGTCCAAAGTGCTGATGAGAAGTACTTTGTTCGTGCAAATATCTGCAGAAACATAAGTCTAGTAATTTAATGTAAGGGAATTGCAAAATAACAACATCAACAATGATATATAATAACAACAACAATGATAAAGAAACAGTGACACATCCAAAACTTTCATGAGACCCACCTTTACGAGAAGAAAATTAGCTGAAGCAATTGATAGGACAAATATGATGCTACCAAAAAGGGGAAAAAAAGCATTAAGTTAAAAAAAAACAGCCCATAAAGGGATTCAACAAACACAGGAATAGATCAAATACCAGGCTCCATGTAGATATGCTAGGTAAATCAAAGATATCAAAAGCCAAACTACCGCCATTCCCTTTGCTTTTAATTGACAATATGCCCTCAACATATTGGCCACAAATGCAAAAATTCCAAAAACAACAGTAAGAATATGCAAGTTCCCCCGAAAGTTTCTCCATTGAGCATCAGAGACATCCTACAGACAAAAAGGCTATTTTAATCTTACCATTAATAGTGTAAATACTGTCATGGCACTGAATTAGAATAAACTAACACTCATATGAGGCCCATTTAGAATTTAAAATTTTATGGGCCTTTCAGTAATTATTTTCTGTTTTCTAGAACACAAAAATGAAAATGAGACTATAAATATTTGATACAACAATTTCAAGAAAAATTCTCAAAAAAAGAAGAAGAAAAAAACCTTAGAATATAAGGTCTTGTTTGGCAACAATTTTCAAAAACTATTTTTCGTTCTCCAAAAAAAAGAAAAAAGGAAAACATGTTTGGCAATCAGAAAACTGTTTTTGTTTTTTGTTCTTAAAAATGGAAAATTGACTGTTTTCAAATAATATCTTTTAATTGCTTTCAATTGTTTTCACTTATTTTCTTAAGACTGTTTTAAAAAATAATTATACAAACATAGAGAATGATTAAAAATAAAGCAATAGATATAAATAAATAAAAAATTCTAAAACATTAAAAACTGGTTAAAAACATTTTAGGTTTTCAAATAGACTTTTATTTTACAAAACATTAGAGAACAGTTTTTTAAAATTGTTTTTCAAAACTGTTTTAAAAAACAATTACCAAATAGACCCTAAGTCATTTTTATTTTTTAAAATTTATAGGCTCTAAAATTTGAGTCATTTGTGAAAACATTTCCTCAAAACCAGTTATTTTGCCAAAGGATTTTCTGAAAATGAGTCGTTTTGATCATATTTCCAGAAAATGGATCAACTTTTGGTGACTTTTCCTGAAAATGGGTCCTTTTGCAAACATGCAAAAACGCAATCAAAATAGAAATTGAAACACAAAACTGAAAGTGGTTCAAACACAACCCCTTTGGAAGACGATTTTTTACCATCAAAACCACAAACCAAACAACCTAGTTCCCAAAAAAATAAATAAAATAAAACAAAATAAAATAAATCCCAATAGACAAATAAATTAAGGCAAAGACAACATACATTGAGCTGATCAGGAACCCACCCAGGACGCAAACCAAAGACCTTGTGAGAATAATCTGCAAAACAACATATAAATATAAGAAATTGTAATTGAAAAGTGAAGATTTAGAAGTCAGCCCAGAAAGTACCATGAGAAATTTGAAGGGAGCGCCGAATGATGATAATGTAGAAAAGGAGAGCATAGAGAATCAGAAATGTGAGTTCTCGTTTCTTCCAACAACTCTTCATGGCTTTTGCCCTTTTCTATACAATAAAAAGCTGTGAGTATGATGATGGATTTGAGTCAGTTTGATTTTTCAGTGGAAACCTGGGAATGTCTCATAGCAAAATCTGAACCCCTTTTCCTCAGGAATTGCTAGAAGGAAAAGAAGAAAGAATTTTTTAAAAAAAAATAGTAATAAATAAATAAAATTCAAGATGAAAATGTTAAAACTTTTTATATTTGTATATATAAACATTAAAAATTGGGATTTTTAGAAATATTCAAATAAAATAAGAAGGATGAATAATCCTTCAGAAAGAAGAGCAACCTCAAAACAAAACATGGATAAAGAGAAATAAGCTGTCTAAACAAAAGCTATAAACTTGAGAAGGAAGAAATACCCTACAAAAGACTCTAATCAACTTTGCACAATCACAAATCTAATTTGCATGGTCTGCAATTCCCATAAGATACCCATGCTATCTCTAAAACCAATACCATGAGGTTGTTGAGGCCCAAATCTGCTTGCAATGCATAGGCCTTCTCCCAAAGCAAGGATCTCAGCTTCAATGACCAATCCCACCCTAGCAAGTTTGGAAGATGCTCTACTCATATGTGCTCTATGTTATCTAAAAACACCACCAATCCTATTTGTCATGCATTGCCTACTTATGCTCATCAAGAAATTCACAATATGCTTCCCCATACTAGGTCACTCATATCATCAATTTCTAGGTTGCTAAAAATTGAAAATATGCTGCATGGTTTTCTTTTCCTTTTTGGATAGGAAACAAGCAAACTGCAAGGTTGTTTCCATGGTTCAAATGTGTCTAAATTTCCTGCAACTTGGTAAAGAAATCCCCAAGCTTGTCCATCTTGATTTCAAAAAATCAATAATCATAATCCCGTTCATCACCATGTCACTAACAAACAATCCACCTTTCACCGAACACCACATGGGTATCACAAAAAATCCACACAAAAGTATTTGGAACATGCACATGCTCACGCATAAGCAATACCATGATTCTCAGTCTGTGCCAAGCTTTTGTGTCAAGATCTCCCATACATTTTAGTTTTTAATAAAGAACTGCAACTCCTAGAAGAAAACCTTCAATATGACTGGTTACAACTTATAAGATCATCAACAAAAGAAAGACCCATGATTCTCCATATGTGATTCTCCAGTAAATTGGTTACTTACTAATCCTTCAGGCAGGGGAAGGAATATGCCCAAATGTCGCTCCATAGATGCAATCCATTGAATTGCCTGCTATCTAGAGGGAGATACTCTGTCACTCAACTGGATATAATGGGCTGAAAACCCTGGATCACAAGATAGACCTCTAACTAAACTACTCTAAATAAGGGTGAAATATTCCCTTCAAAATTTATATGATATCTCAATAAAAGGGGGAAGGTGAAGGATAAAATGCCCCCCACCCAAAACATTAGTCTTCCATTTTATACAATTAGCCTTTATTCTAAGAGGAGCCTCAGGACCAAGCAGCCACTTTGAGAAGCCAACATTTTGGATCAAAATAGTGCAGTTCAAGCACAGCAGAACAAACACAGATAACAGAGCACCAGGAATCAGCAAGCCATCCTCCAATCCCATCAAATCCTCAAAGCTCTGCGGAGACCAGAACAAGCTCTACTGAGAATTGCTTATAAACATGCTGTCCTCCAGCCAATTAGGATTCTCAGCAGCAAAAAAGGTGCTCCCAACCAATAGAGCTCACTACTTGTCACTAACCCTACCAATTTCTACCCTATTCTCCATCCTTCTGGCCTGAAAAGTCATTTCTCTGTCCAGGGATAAAATAAGTGTGCACATGCAGATATGATAAATTTATAATTTACAAACAAATTCTATTTCGAGTTCTATTTATAGCAAGAATAGAAGTAACAAGAAACAAAAATTGAATCTTCAATAAAATCAAGTAGACAGATCAACTTTAGAAAATATATAAGATGATACAAACATGCATTCAAGGCAATTTAACATTCTCTCACAGAAAAATTAAAGATATTTAAAAAAGGCACCAATCAATGAAACCTAACATTAAAAGAAAACCTTAATCACCTTATCAATTGATAAAAAATAATGTGATAAAGGAAATATAACCAAGGCAGTATGCATTGGAGTGATATAGAGGGAGAGAGGGGGAGACAGACGGAGCAAGAAGATTGGTAGCTTCTCTTTGAGCTCTCAGTTGTGCATCAGGGTGGCTCTTATTGGTTTCCTATTTCTGATTACACTAGTATATATGCACATATGTGGGCATCTGTATGCACATGCAAGTGTGTGAGCACGCAATTGTGTGAGAAAGCATCGTGTGCGCACACACTTAACCCAATAATGGAAGAAGACTAATTTGACATTTCAATTTAAAACCTGATAATAAGGTAAATTAGTAAATCTAAAAAGGCAAGGAATTGGTTAGAAAACACCTCTTAACACTAACCATACAAAACCTCAAAGCCCACTATCCAAAGTTTTAACATTTTCTTATAGGTGAATTGGAGATATATTATTAAAAAGACAAAAAAGCATCAGTTAATGAAACCTAATATTAAAAGAAAACCCTAATCACATTGTTGGTTGATTAAAAATGACCTCATAAAGGAAAAGATAACCAAGCGAATATGCGTTGGAGAGAGATAGAGAAAGAGGAGGAGAGACAGGGAGAGGGAGAGGGAATGACAGAATTGGGTGCTTCTCTTTCAGCACTTAGCCATGCAATAAGGAAGCTCTTATTCATTTCCTATTTCTAATTAAACTATATATAGATATGTATGTGTACATGTACATGTGGCCAAGTACACACTTGCATTGTGTGCATTCATGTACACACACCTAACCCAATAGTGGAACTTTTCTAAGGGCAATGGAAAAGGTAAAGAGATACCAAGGATGTTCCTATGATAATCAATTGCCAAAAGAAGGCTAACTTGATGTTTTAACTTAAAACCTCATCAGGGGATAAATTAGTAAATCTAAAAATAGATGAGATTGCTTAGAAAAATCTTCTTAATGCAAACTATAGAAAATCTCAATACACACACACACACATACACACACACATATATATATACTATATAAAAGTATGAAGAGTTTGTAGACGTTTCTCTTCCCAAAATACCTTATTATCACTTACTTCCCCTCATTGCTCAAATCTTTAATATTTGATCGTAACAATCATAATAAATTCACCTCTCTATTATTTATTAGTTACAATTGATAAAATTAAATCCATTTTACTTATTTGCACTTTGAAGTTCTTCCTTGTCTTTTTTGTATAAGAGTATTTACATTGGGATTCATTGGCAAAGTGGTGGGTACCATTTATGTTTCCATGGTAAAATCAGTGAGCATTAATTCAAGACAAATCCTTTTTTATATATAATTGTACAAGATGATGTTCCCACATTGTTAATTTTATAAAAATTCTAGCTTCAGCTGAAGTCCAAAATGAAATCCAATTCAAAATTTTTATCAATGACAAATTAATAGTTCCAAGAAAATAGAGGAAAAAAAGGTAATAATATTTTTCAGTTGTACCTTATATCTCATCTTTTGCTTCCAAAAAAACATCCGATTCTATGTAAAGAGACCATTTTCTGTACTCTGGAAGGAAAATTTTACAATTCAAAATTTTAATTACTTCTCATATTTTCCCCGCATATAAACTAAATCTAACTTCATACAAGAAAACATTCTCAAATGGCAAAGACGGTCAGTCTAACAAAAATTTCGTTGTAATACAAACTTGGTTCCACAGGTTTCCAAAGAGAAACTTTAGAATTCAAAACTTCCAGCAATAGCATTCCCGATTTATAAAGCGTTCAGAGTGAAATCCAAGCCCGCTGTTTGGTCACCAAGGAAATGAAGAAAGCTAAAAGAACACTAAATCTTGATACCCATGTTATCTCTCACACTTTGTTCGTGGCCAAAAATCCAAAACAAACAAACCAAAGAGTCATATGAATTATAGATAAAGTTCCATTTTCTGTATTCTGTAGCCCCTAGATTGTGAAATTTTACATTCAAAATTTTGTTTCATTTTCTCATTGTTTTCTCAGCATCCAAACGATTGTATGTAAACTAGAGGTCGATTCATTGAATTGGGAGTAGAGATTGGAGCAGCACCTTGATCTCAGAATCGATTGACGTGCTGCGTTTGGAGAAGAAATGTTAGAGATCGGGCTCCTTGTCCTGCTACCAAACTACAAACCTAGAATCTGTCTCTGCAACGTGGGCTTACAATCAATCCAGCTGATAATGGCCTGGGCCTGGACCGGGCCATTTCGAACTATCGTTGGGAATGCAAGTTGGGTGGGCTGCCTCGATCCAACCCGACGCTCGGGCCGGTTTGGGCAATCATCTTCAATACTCGGGTTGAATTGGGTTAGATTTTTTCAACCAAGCTCAATTTGGGTTGGGTATGGGCTAATGTTCAAACTACCCAAGCCTAGCTTGAGCCTAACCTCTCCTATATAATAATATTCATCTTCTTTTTCTATTTTTAAGAAAAATATCATATTATATTATATTATATATACTTCATTATTTTTAAGAAAATTATAAATTTATATTTATTCTTTTGTTGTTATACTCATATAAATATATTAAAATAATATCATAAATAAATTTTGAATTATACAACTCGACTCTAACCCGATCAACCTAAGTTTAACTTAAACAACCTAAAATCAACTTGAGTTTTAAAAATTGAGGTTAGGTTGAACTTGGGTTGAGTACCTCATGTTAAAGTTTGGGTTAATTATTATTTAATTCGGGTTGAGCTAGGATTAGTCAGCCCAAATTGCAACTCTAATTATTGTACATTTAAATGAGCTCATTTCCAATGCATGTCACAAACCTCTTGATCAAATGTGGCAAATTGGATTGTTTAGCCTCTGGAAAAACTAAGTCAACTTGGTAAATGAGTTTCAGGTTTCACAAATTTGGCAAATAATAACTATTTTTTTTCCAAATTTATACCTATTATATTCATTGTAATTAAGTATACCCCAAGATAATTTGGATTGTCATTACTCAAATTTATATTATTTTATTTATAGTATAGTAGACATCAAAAGTTTAGTGGATTAAATTACCACTAAATTGATCATAAAAATTTATCACTCTTCGTTTAATAAAATTTGGGATTGATAAGTAATAAATCTTACACATTGAACATTTGATATACAATTTAAAAGATGACATGTGATGAAATTTGGAAAGTTAAAAAATCAAGTCTTGTGAAATCAAACAAAATTAAATAATTGAAGTCAAAAGAAAATTTATTAGTGTTGGAAAATTTCATAAACAAAGGAAATAAATTTTTTAATTGAAGTTAAAAGAGAATTAAAAATAAATATTTTATTGTTGACAAATTTTTTAAATAAAAAAGAGATAAATTGTTAAAATTAATAAACCAAATTCTTTGAATTTAACAATCAAATTTAGAGTCCTTGGTAATAATTCTAGAAAGTACTTCTAATACTTGAAATTTTTTTTTTCATTCAAGTGTTAGAAAAATTAAATATTAAAAATATTTTTAAAAATCAGTACCAAATGCACTCTTAGATTCCATTTGGCAATGATTCTAGGAAGCATTTTTAGTATTTCTAATACTTGAAAATTTTTATCATTCAAGTGTTAGAAATGTTAAAAACGCTTTCTAGAACCACTCCCAAACGTACTCTTAGTTCTCTAACTTCACCTATATACAATGATGACTTTTTTCACTAAAAATGATAAAAAAATAAAAAAAATAAAAAAAATAAAAAACTTCATATGGAGAAAAAGGTTTTACAAAGAGAAAAATATTTCATAAGATATCCCCACAAGTCCAAAAAATCACAAAAGTACTACACACGTGTTTTTCAACATTCAAGAACAAGTCACTCTAGATAAATTTCCTAAATAAAGGAAAAAAAAGTCTCCTAAATGAAGTCAAAAGAGATTTACAGATAAATACTCGAGTTTAAGTCCAAAATAATCCATTTGTAGAAAAAAAAAAATGGTAAGAATAGTACCAATATCAAAGTCAAAGTAATCTTTTGTATTCACGTAAGCATCCACATTGATTTTTTTAAAATGTAAAAAACCACCGTTGATGACTGTGGTTTTAAAAGTTTCAAAAATATCCTTAAAATCATAGTCTATGACTGTGGTTTTACAATTTTCCTTAAAACCACAGTTAGTAACTGTGGTTTCAAAATTATTTTTAATCCACCCTTGTTTTAATGGTATTGTGATTTTAATATTATTTTTAAAATATTCTTTATCATAATAACCATAAAACCACCGTCACAAACTGTGGTTTTATAATTTTCTTTAAAACCACAGTTACTAACTGTGGTCTCACAAATATCTTTAAGGGGAACTCATATAACCATACATCAACTCAAAAAAAAAAAAAAGATTTTAGAACTTTGCTTTTTTATTTTTAATTTCAATATAAATTATGGATGTACCAAAAAATTTTAACGATATACATTATTTTTTTCATTATCCTTAATAAATTTCTTACAATTTTCTATTGTCAGTTTAAAAAAAAAAAAATTTTTACAAATTATCTTTAATAAATTTTTTCTTTTAAAATTATATATATATATTATCTTTATTTTTTCATATTTTCCTTGAAATTTTGAGAAAATAATTTCGCCTACATGCATTCCCATAAAAATTTATATATTTATGGTAAATAAAATATTTATTTGTTTTATGAATTTTATCACGTATGAATTAAAGAAAATTATTTTTTCACATTATTTTTAAATTTTAAAATAACTAAACAAATTGTTTATATTATTTTCATATAAAAAATAATGTCAATAATTATGATTTTAGGTTATTCCTTTGGTTTTATGATTATTATGATAAAGAATATTTTAAAAATAATTTTGAAACCACAGTTACTAATTGTGGTTCTAAGGAAAATTATAAAACCACAGTCTGTGACTATGGTTTTAAGAATATTTCTGAAACTTTTAAAACCACAATTACCAACTGTGGTTTTTTACACTTAAAAAAACAAAAAATTCATGTGGATGCTTACTTGGATACAAAAGATTACTTTGACAAATATTTTGAGATTAATACTATTCTTACCATTTTTTTTCTACCAATGGATTATTTTTGACTTAAAACTCTAAATACTCTCTTGTTGATCAATTTTCTAAATGAAAAAGACAAGCTACTCAAAGTGAAAAACCGGATTCTTTGAATTAAATAATCAAATCTTAAGAATTCCAAAATTAAATTCTCTAACTTCATCTATAAATAACGTGACTTCATCTATAAACAACAACTTCCTATAAAAAATATCATAAGTATTATATATACATTCTTCATCATTCAACAAATTCATTTGAAAACAAGTCGTTGTAAGCCTTCAATTGATTTTTAACTCGAAAAAAACACTTTTATGTCCTTTAAATTGTAATCAAAATGGCTAAATCGAAGGAAATAAAAAATGTTATCACAAGGATTGTATCATATGATTATTTTAATAATAAAAAATCGTTTACATATTTTCCCTATAATTTTGTTTATTTTGGCAAATTTTCCAAAATTTGTGTTTACAAGTTTCAGGCTATTCTAGATATTTTACCCATATTTAATAAATTTTTACACATTTTCCAACAAAATCGATCTATTTAAACCATGATCATAAGAAAGTGCATAAATGTACTCCTGAAAGATAAGTGGATATAGGAAGTCATCTTGACGAGATCTATCTAGTTTTAAATATCTTTGAACTCCTTCCATTTGAGATTCGATTTGAATAAATCGAGGGTATTTCTTGGGTTATCAAATGATACATAGTGTGATACAATCAAAACAAGGTATTCTAATTATAATAAAAAAAGAATAGATACCTTGGAGACAGGTAGACTCATCAACGGACCCTCTATCCTCTCTTTTTCCATCTAATTTATTTATGTTCGTTATAGGATAACAAGATGGTTAGAAATCCTTTATTTTTTCAATCCAATCGCTCTTTTGATTTTGGAAAAAATTATCTTTATCAATATACTGCTTCTTCTACACATTCATCTCCACTCCATAATGGAGAATAACTATAGCTAATAGTTGGGATTCATAAAAAAATCTATAATGACTCATAGGAGAAGCCTTTCCCGCATCAGGCACTAATATTTTTTTAACGTCTAATTAGATCGGGTAATCATTCAAATTAAGAAATATTATTTAATTACATTCATCTCATTTTCAAAATTGTATCTAATTTATATCATTTTATTTTAAAAAACCAAAATCTTCATTTTTACATCTTTAAATTTTATTTTTGTAAATATAAAAAAAAATACTTTTATAATTTTACATTTATATTATAAAAAGATTTAATTTATTATGTATTAGTCCTTTCATTTTTATTCCAACAATTCAAATTTAATTTTTTATTGATTTAATAATTCAAATTTTAAACTAATCTGTTAAAGTAATTGTTTTAATTTAATAATTATATTTTTAAATATTAATATAAATATATAAAAATTATTTTGATAATAATTATAAAATTATTATTTTTGTGTTAATTCTTATACTAAGACAATCACTCTAAAGGCATAAAGTATTATAAAATATTCTATTTATGTCATTAATTCTCCTTCCTTTTATTTTTTTTTTCTTTTATTTTGATTTAGCTATTAAAATATAATTTTTCATTAGTACAATTTTTTCATCTTCCTTAATTTCATATGATGTGAATAAAACTCTTAAATGCTAAGATCATCGTTTTTGCGATTTTAGATTTTTTTTTTTTTTTTTTTTTACATATTATTGCAATCCTCTATTACTATTACTTAAAGTAATACCCATTTCTACATCTTCTTTTCTTCTTTTATGTTTACACTTTCCTATTCATTGTAATGAGTATTTTTTTCTCCTTTTTTTTTTTATTTACATTTGTTATTGATATGAAAGAGATTTTTGTGTTTTGAAGTAGTAAGGTTTTTTTTTCTTTCTTTCTTTCTAGTGTTTACCCCTTACGAAGGAGTATTTCTCCGGTTTGATTCTCCTTTCTTTTTTTTTGAAAATTTTCTTAGATTTGTCATTGATATAAGAGAGATTTTTGTGATTTGAAGTGTTAATCCTTAAAAAAAAAAAAAACAAACAAATTGTGGGTTGTTATCCTTGCTTTTTAGGTGAAGAAAAATGGTAGATCGTTTCGACAAGTTCTATTGAGAGAAGTAAGGAGAATTTGTTGTCTAGGAAATGTGGATACTCAGAGTTTGGGCTAAATAACAGAGATGAAAGCAAGGTTGGGGCAAGACTAGGACAAATGGTATAATGGCAACAATTTGCCTTGTGGTCATCATCATAATTATTCAACCTTTCATTTTGTTATATTTACCATTGTCCAACCTATAATAGGTAAGTAATGGCACTTTAGTAGATATTAAAAAAAAAACTTACAAAAAAACCACATTCCAACTTTTATAGTATAATGATATTCCTTGCAAAAGGTATGATAAGTATTTATTTTATTTTATTTTTTTTCTATTAGTGTGGAGAGACAATTGTGGTTTCTAAAGTAAGTTTTGGTCCCATGACTTGGAGTGGAGTAAAAGTTATTTCATTTCCTAAGACAATTATGGTTTTTGAAGCAACTTCTCTCAACAATACAAGATTCTCCTTAGAACTCTTGAGGGCAAAGAAAAACATGGTTGAACAAGTGGAATCACACCTAGCAAAGTCTCAGAAGGCAACTCTAAAGCT
>JBAPGN010000376.1:0-31032 GCA_037355405.1 Vitis amurensis | reverse complement strand
TCTTTTCTTTTTATATTAGAGTTGATTGAGAAGAAATAGTTTGTAAGTTGGTTGGAAACATAAATTTTCATCTCTAATTATAAGAAAACATTGAAAGTAGGAAATTTCAATAACTTCTTACTATTACTTTCGTTGTTTTTTCTCCTATTTTTTCTCTTTGTTTTTCAAGATTTTTTTTTTTTCCGAAAACATATTACAACTAGTAAGGTTGTTGCATGTGCTTGAAAAAAAATGTTAACATTGAAATAATAGTTAATGTCCAAATTTATGCGCTTGGTTTTGAGTGTTCTCATTACTTAGAAAAAGAGCATAAAGTGAGGGCTAACCTTATTTTTCTTAGGTCATGGGCTATTTGGCAGCGAGAATGACAAAAAAAAATATTGGGTTTTAAATCTTAATTCATATGTGGGAGTAAAATCTTCTAGTGTTACTATTCAAGGGGATTGACTACGTTTTTTCATCTCATAATGGATAAACTCCCTTATTACAACATTGAAAAGATCCAAACCAAAAGGTTAATCATCTCTAATGTAATACATTTGAGTTGGCTTGTGGATATAACTCCATTGATGGAAAAAAAAAATTCTCATGAAAGAGGAATATCGTTCTTTTGGTGTTTTGATGAACTTAGAATCTTTAAGATTCTAGATTTTTCTTAAAGATAAACTATACAAGTTTTGTTACATTTGGACAATGTTAACCTTATAAAAAAATGCTTGATAAATTGATATCAATGAGAGGTTAATTGAAATAATTTTAAACCAATCATGCCCCTCAAACTTATGTGATTTTTTAAATGATATTAAAACTCTTAGTTATTTTTATAAACTAACATAATAATTGACAATTTCTCTCTTGCTACTTAGCAAATTTCTTCAAGTATTCTCATTTCTTTTGATAGTTAATAAATAAATAAAATAAATCCCTAACTAGGAATCTTTGCAACAACCACAGATCTTGATTTTGTCATCGATGAGCATTATTTTGATATTAGAAGAGAGAAATAGTTCAACTCTAGTGAATAAAGTTTAAATATTGAAAGAGAAACAAAAAACATGGGAAATAAAGGATAAAAAAAAGGAAAGAAATGAAAAAAGTATTTGATCTCAGTTTTCTCCCCACAAGTTATTAAAGTATTACTCATAACTCCTACTTCAAAATTGCTTTTCAACTCAAACAAAGTTCTAAAATCAAGTTCTAGGAGTCTACAATATTATACAAGCACTAAAAAAATTTAAGGATCATCATAAGTAAATCAAAACAAATTTTCTTTTTAGAGATGTAGTAAATTGAACAAGTTAACAATAAAAGGTTTTTTTTTCAAAAGGATTTTTATGTAGGGGTTTTACTAAGTCCTTAATTGATATACACAAAATTAGCCTATGCATTCTCGACCTCGCATGAGTATTGATAAACTCATCAAAGTCAAGAATTATCCCCTTTATTTGGGACCACAAGTTTGGACTTATGTTCCATAAAAAACCTAGAGGAATGTGAAAACCAATCAAAATATGGTTGCATATATATATATATATATATATATATATATATATATTTAAATTTGGGCCTAAGGATTCTAGATGAATTTTTTGAAATTAATTTTTCATACGGATATTTTGAGAAAAGACTTTCTTTTTAAAAGAGATGCAAAAATTTAATTTTTAAACTACAAAACACAAGAGTAAAAAATCAAGCAAAACAAGAGAAAACAAAACCACAAAGTGAAATATTGACAACAAACTTAATTAATAGGGAGAATTGTGTTTTGGGCCCAAAAATTAAGTTCTAGTCCATATAACTGAACCATTTAAGCTCAAAACCTAGAGGAAATGTCAAAATTGAGAAGAAGAATATGAATTTTTATTATTTCCAAAAATAGCCTTTGCCGACTATGAAAAAAAATAAATAAAAAAACCAAAATATCTAGGTTGGAATTGTTGCCCTAATTTTGCTCTCTCTTTAGCATTTCAACCCCAGATAGTTGTTTTCCTCTCTTCCTCCCAATTTCCTCCATCGCTTGCATCTCATCTCTGTGTCTTTTTCCTTTTCTGTCGATTTCGTCTCTCCCAACCATTTGATTTAAGGCTAAATACATTGCTTTCTCTTCAGCATTTTAGCCATAGACAGTGGTCATTTTCCTCTCTCCTTCTCGATTTCCTCCATCTCTTCCATCTCATCTTTGTGCCTCTTTCATTTTTCTTGCATTTGTCTCTCCCGACCATTTGATTTAAGGCTAAATACATTGTCGTAATCTCTCTCCCGATTTCAGTTGGTCGTCTCTCGTTCCATTATCGATCCCCATTAGTGTTGCCATTCGTGCCGATCGTAGTTGGCTATTTGAGGTTAGTAGGTTCTCCAATTTTGTTTTCTCTCGATTTCATCTTTGCCAACCATTTAATTTCAACCCAAAATACAATGATGTAATCTCTCTCTCGATTTCAGTTCGCCGTGTATCGTTTCCTCGTGGATCCCCACCGGCATTGCCCTTGGTGCAAACCCTTGTTAGATATTTGAGGTTAGTAGGTTGTCTAAATCTCGGCCTAGATTTGCTTAGTCCTATATTTTGTTTAATCCTCGTTAGTATAAGGAGAGGGATTCTTGTTTTCTATTAACCTTCAATTTACAAAGTCAATGTTGAGTTCTATTTTAAGGACAGTTGAGGCAAAGTAGGTGACTGGTGAATTCCTTGCTGTAGAAATCTCTTGGAAAGGGATTTCCATACTCCCTAATTCTAAATAAGACACTTTAGATTTATTGTAATGTTTTAAAAGAGCAATTTTTTTTTGCTTTTGGAGCATTGCTATTTTGAAACATATTTTGGTTGGAAAGACTTCAAAATCTTGGTGGAATAGCGACACAAAATTGGAATTAACTCTTTGATTTTGATATATCTCATCTCAAATGCCCAGAGTTGGTAGCTAGGCAGTTTGAGTTATTCTAAGTTGTGCAAGTCTATCTAGAAGTTCTATACTAGTAGGAGGAAGTATGCCTTTGTTTCTAGCTTATGTTAAAGCTATCAAGGGAAAGAGTTATAAAGTTGAAACTTTTGAAATTAGGCAAGTCACTTTATACTGCATGGTCAGCGAATCTGATTCAGCAGACCTAAAATTTTCTTATGGTACCTTGGCTTGAGGTGTAGACATAAGTAACTTATTTATCTCCTTTTATCTATTAGTTTTTCTCACCCTTAAATGTGTTAAACTATTGTTTATGGTTTTGTATGAATCATCTAAAGTAGACATGATAGTTTAGAAGAGAATTATATATTTGTTGCATTTTTCAGGCTATTATCTCTTCATATTATTTTGCAAAGAAACGCTTATAATTAATTTTAAATATCTCCATTCTCTTTGAATAAGTTTGTAGTCATGTCTGATATAGTGGTACCAACAGAAATTGTCACAGGGTTTGAGTGAGAATGAGAATTTCTCTTCTACCTAGTCTAAGTATAGCTCAGAGCTTAATAAAATGTGAGGGATTATATCAAGGTTGAAGCAGGTGTAGCATACTGTTTGAATCTTTTCTAGTAGCTGGGGAAGATTTTATGTAACAATCCTAACTATTTTTTCTTTTGGAAGATCAAGTGTCATGGATGTTGAGGAACTGGAACAAATCAAACTAACTTGGAGAAAGCCTGAGAAAACCTGGTGAGACGATTCAAGATGGTTATAAAGTGTAGAATAACACTGGAGAAAATCTGGAAACAAGGGATCTTCAAAGACAATTGGTTGGTGGTTGAACCCAATATAGGAAGCTTTCTGGTGATTAGAATTATTTATGGAGTTTCTACAACTCATGTGTGGCTTTGCTGAACACTTGACCTTCTAGTTTTGAATTCTATTTACCTACTTGGTCAGGGTTTTATCATGGATCTGTTGAGTGGACCGATCTCTCTTAGGCTCTTTAATATGATGATTAATAGGAAAAATCTATGGTAACGATTGGGTACCATAACAAACTCTTAATCTTGACTATTCAAATGTATGATGAAATCTGGGTCGATATGATCACAAATGAACCAATGGGACTAAGAGCCGAAGCAATGAAAGTACTAAGTAATGAAACACTAGGTATTAAGCAATGAGATTGAGGTGAGACTTGGTTGAACAAGACACCTTCTGATTAGTGGTACCAATTAGTGATCTTATTAAGACCTATAATAAAACTATTTAATAAGACAAACAAAGTCTCATGCATATTAAATTAATTTGCTTCGTTAGAGAAAAAGGTTAAATTAATCAGTTCCTTTGGAACTAGAACAAGTCCCTTTTGGGATTAGGCCCCAAAATGAGAGAAGACAGAGATGGATTGGATAAAGTTCCGTCGCTCTGCTCCAACATTTGCCCCTTTTTCTCCATATGTTTTTCACTCAATATAAGCCACATACTACAACAATCATCTCCTCTCTAAATTTAAGGTCATAAGATCTTCTTCCCTCTTGTCTTGAATAGATGCTTGCTTCTAGTTTTCAACTAGCATATTCATTTTCTAGTCATTTATCCATATTAACATGTCCATTTTAGCATGTTTATTTTATGTGGGCAGACACCATTAGTATTGGGGTTGTATGTAGCAAAATCACCCTTTAATGTTAACCTAACAACCCAAAACCAGTTCCCCACAACATCTATCATGCTCTAATCTTACAGTTAATGTTCACTTCATTCTCCATATATCAATGATCAATTGAAAGATAACCAAATTGTCACTTGACCATGAATTCTTACAATTCCTCCATTTTTACTGTTGTAATCATTTATTAATTCTACTCTTTGCTTATTGATTATTTGTATGGGTATACAACCAATAAAATATAAAAGATGCCACTCAAAGAACACCGTAAGTACACGAGACAATTGTAATCTAGTTAGTGATGTTATATTTTATAAAATTGAATATCTTCTTAATTTAAACTCCATAGATTGAAAGGCTCATTTTCACAATTATAACTTAAATAAAATCCAAACAATTTACACACCACATAAGAAAAAAGATAAGCATGATTTGGAATTGATTTGTCTATTTCTCTTGTAATACTCATGATTTTCAATGTATTGGTTCTTTGTGACAGTAATATATCCTGTGTCTATGCTCTCATTCAAAACTTGAACTTTTTGTCCTTCCATCCATCAAATCATTTTGATTCCTTGTCAATGAAATTGGGGTGGATGCAAGGGATAAAAGCATTTGAAAATGAGCTCTCACTAACATTAACTTCCTTGTTTTTGATAAAATTCCTTTCCTCTAAGATATTGTATGTCTGTTAACCATTTCTCTCACTAGTGCGATCAATGCAAAGCAATTTGAGCAGTTGGTTGTTTAGGCTATGGAGAGAGGGGGTATAAAACCTAGCAAAATTGCTTGGTTGCGGAAATGGGTCATTCCAACTTCTTTGTTCAAACTCCTCTTAAGTGAAAGCAACATGGAATGCAAAAGTGGGAAGGTTAGTAGATTAGAAAAACATGTTGAGTTTCAAACTCATGAACTCGTAACAACGAAGGCTCTAATAGCATTTTAAGCCATCGAATTGCCCCAAATCAACTTGATGTGTATCATTGCTCCATCATTACTTAACATCTTAAACTTTTGAATCAACTTTGTATCTTAACTTTGTATAAAGGGGAAAGTTGTCAGGAAGTCATCAGTTCAAACCTCACTGTATTTTTATTTCCCCAATTTATTGAAGCTATTTGTAATTTCAAAATAAAGTAACGACATTCATTTTTTTTACTTTCATTATTTATGCTTGATATGAATAAAGGTAGATTACTTGGGCTTGTTTGGATATATTTATTGGCGATTTTTTGTGTTTAAAATCATAAATAAGAGCATAGTAGGAAATTTTATAAAAGATGCAAGAACCCTTTAAGGTTGATATTTAAAAATTGTTGCAGAAACTAAGGTATTATAAAACTTTTAATAGTTCCAAATTTAAATTATTCAAAAATGATTTTCGAAGACATAAGCTAAAGTTACATTTTTTTTGTATATACATTTTTAAAATATAACTTTTTTCATGTATTATTTATTAATTTTTTGAAAGAGAGTGTGACAAATGTATTTATATCAATTTACATTGTGTTTTAAGGAATGTACATTGTGAGGCATTGAGACTGGTATGTTACTTGGGGCTATAAATTATGCAATTGCCAAGGTTATTAAATTGTCTTAGTCGATGAATTGGTATTGCAATATGAATTATGTAGTTATCTTATTTTCTTTTATTTTCTATAGATAACATTAGAAGGCAAAAAAGAGTTATACATTTAAATGACTTCAGATAAATGTATATGATAATCAATGAACATGACTCGAACTCAACATATTTTTAACGGGTTTGGGTTAAGTATAAATGAGTATGAGTTAAAGTCATACCAATTTTGCATCACCTGTTTAATTAATAAGTAGTTTTTTTTTGTCAGTTGGGATAAAATAAATGTTAATAATGTGAGTTGGTGGCTAAGTTGGTGACTTTCCTCTGTTGCCTTTTCTATCTTCCATTTGACGTGCTTCTTCTTAATTACTTATTGTTGCCTTCACATTAAAGGTATGATACAATAGGACTCAGACTTTGTTTTCATAATACATATTGGTCATAAAATGCTTGTGGTTCTATTTCGTATGGGAACATTACCTATTGTGAGAAGAAAAAACTTTTCAGATCACATTGAATATGCAGTATGGTTTGTTCAACAATATAAATTTGTGCTTTATTTGAATAGGTTGATGGACACCACAAATATGATATACTGTTATATTTTCGTGGGAGACAAACTTGTCCAAAAAAATGATGGGCTTTGGGAATATGTTGGTGGAAGAAGCAAAGGCATTCACATTTATAAAGTAATGACATTTGAAGAATTCACTCAAAAAGTCTTAGAGAAATTCAATATCTCCCTTCATGTGATGAGGATGCACTACACTCTCAAGTTTAACTCTAGAGTCATCCAAGATTTAGAAGAGGAGGATGACTTGGATAATGTGGTTTCCAATAGTGATGACTTTGCAAATGTGTACATAGTAGAGTCACCCCGTGTGGAAGCCATTGAGGCAAATATACTGAATACACAATTGGCGTTTGGGTAATGCACTTTCACATGGATATCTATTTAAAATATTGTGAATATCAATTTTACGCATGTAGTCTAATTTTGTTTATGTATGTAAATGCAGAAGTCCACCTCCTATGTTTCCTTCGTCAATGCATCATGCAATGCAATTCCTAATACTATGATGTTGTCAAGAGGTTTTGCATCACATTGTGTAGATAGTGAGTATACCCCTTTGGAATCTAATCGGTTTCGTGAGGCAATATTAGGTTCCGGACATACATTTAAAAATGAAAAGGAGTTTTAGAATGCAATATACCAGATGTCATTAGTTGGGAGGTTTCAATACAAGTACAAGAAAAATTCACCTACTCATATGTCCATAAAGTGTTCGGTTGAGGGTTGTCCTTGGAAGATAACAACTCATGCTGTTAAAAGGAATGAAATAATGTGTGTTCATACTTACCAAGTTAATCATAATCATATAGCTCAAGATGAGTGTTCATTTAAGGTGAGGGTTTCTTCAAAGAGAGGTGTTGTTGTTGTTGAAGATGTGTTTAGAACAACTCCATAGTACCTCCCCCGTCAAATATGCAAGGATTTTGGACATGATCATGGAGTTCAATTGACATATAACCAAGCATGGCATCTTAAAGAGAAGGCAAAAGAACGCTTATATGGAGCTCCACGTGTGTCCTACGCGTTTTTGCCTTGGTTATGCCATAGGCTAAGGGAAATTAACCCCGGAACTATTGCGGAGTACACTTCTCATGAAGGTCATTTCAAGCAATTGTTCATTGCCTATGCAATTTCAATTCAAGGGTTCATCATGAGGTGTCAACAGGTATTGACTATTGATTCTTGCAACCTAAATGGTCTATACAAGTGAGCTCTTTTGTCCGCCATTGCATATGATGCAGATAATGGAATGTTCCCTCTAAGCCTTGGTGTGGTTGGTTTAGAAAATTATGAGGACTAGTATTGGTTCTTGGAAAAATAAAGGGGATCCTAGATGGTAAAAAAGTAATTATTATATCAGATAGGCATCAGGGGATATTGCGTAGTGTTTCGAAGTTGTTCGGGACAAAAAATCACGCCTATTGTTATCGACATGTGAAAAAGAACTTTTCCAACTTCTTCAATAGGCAAAACATTAGAGGAAAGAAAGGGAAAGAAGATGCTTTGTTGCTTTTAGACAACATTGCATATGCTAGGTTGGATATAGACTACAACGAGGCATTTGAAAAACTTATGCGTTTTAAAGCCGACCTAGCAAGGTGGGTTACGGAGAATAGTCCGGAGCATTGGGCGATGTCAAAGTTCCTTAAAAAACGTTGGGATAAAATGAAAACTAATATTGTAGAGTCCTTCAATGCGTGGTTAAGAAAGGAATGCCACCAAACAATTTATACATTGTTGTTGATGCACATGGATAAGCTTGTAGTCATATTGGACACCCATATGTGTGGTACAAAAAAGTGGAAGAGCATGGTTGGACTGAAAACAGAGGAAAAGCTAATGTCAAATATCATGAGGTCTAGTCTAATTATTGTGATGCCTTATTTGGGTGGGATGTTTAGGGTGTTTATTGAGGAGGTTTATTTGGTTGTGGATATGCAGCAACATAAGTGTACTTGTTTGACATGACAAATGTCCGGATTGCCATGTGCACATGTATGTGCTGTGACCTGCACATTGAGACACGATGTGTATGAGTATATCGAACCTATGTTTTCATGTCTCCACTCAACATTTGATTTACTCGGGTTAGATTCAACCATTACCAACGCACAACATGCCCAAAGTTTGTGAGGATGAGACTTTGCAAGATGGTTGATGCAACATAGTTCCTGGTCTCCAACCCCGTAAGTGAGGCGTCCTTTAGGAACCCCAAAAAAGGCGCATTGAGTCACAATTTATCCATAAGAGAGCTATTCATTGCTCTTGATGCAATGACATAGGTCATAATCGGTCTAAATGTAATAATCTGTTGCCGTGACATGTTCATTTTTTTGCTTGTAAGGTTTTCATCTTCTAGACGGTCCCTCATTATTCCATTCTTTGGTATATGGTGACAAGGTAGTTGCTTTTGGTACTTATGTATTGCCCTTATTATAGGCACGATGCACTGCTTTTTTATTTTCATGATTTGGAGTTGCTTTCATTAATGGGTTAAATTGAAATTGCACTTTCAATGTGGTATCCTTTAACTTGTTGTATACTTTCACTTGCCTATTTTAAGTATGGCCTATTCACTATTTTGGTCCAATTTTTGGCTGAATATTAAGAGGGAGTATGGTTGTTCATATTGTGTAGGTGGATGAGGTCTCTACCATATTCGTTGTAGTGGGTTCACATCATTGGATGCCTACATTTTCATGTGACTTAGTTGAACTTTCATAGTATGCTACTATACTTGGTGTGTAGTTATTTACTTGGTAAATTTAGCCGTGCATAACATTGTACTATTCTATGCCCAATGATGTAGTTATATTATTCACAATGTTTGGTAATGGGAAAAATGGTTCTGGTAGCAGTTCACACCCTATCTTGGTATGGTACATCATACTGACTTATCTTAGTTGCCTTTTGCTGCATTCTTACGTTGCAAACATACTATTTGAGAGGTTGTGGCTTTTCTAGTAGAGTGCCACAACAACTTATACTCTACAGTTATGCAATTTATATGTATTGTTAGGACATAAATTAGAATGAATGTTGGCATCAAAAGGGGTAAAATATCATTTTATGATATTTAAAGATTTGAATTGGTGTAAACAAATGACTCCCTTGTGGATATATTATGTGATATCATTTTATGATATTTTCATTTTATGATACATTTTAATACATATATATATATATATATTATGCAGGAAATTTATGTGATTTCTTCATCTCCCTTGTTATAGTTATCATGTCTCAGTTATGTTGGAAAGTTCTCTAATATAATATATTAATAATTCAATATTTATTTATTTTATATTATTCTATCAGTTGTGTAAGTTGTAGGGTAATATTTTTGTACAATTTGGTCGTCTGGAAAATGGTTAGGCACATAAATACTAAGTACCTGTGCTTCAGTAAATATTTAACTATCAGGCTTTAGGTAACATCCATTTTGTTCATTTGAGTAATTATTGTTAAGGAGATTGATATGGTTAATCATCTATTATGACCAAACAAGTTTTGAAGACAATTGAAGGCTTATCGAACGGTTTTGTTTTTTATTTAGTTGTACATTTCTTTTTTTATTACTCGTATATTTTACAAAGAATGCAATATATATTGTTTTCTTCATTTCTATGCTTCTTATGGAGAAATTACTTTTCAATTCTCATGCAATCACAACAAAATAAATCCACAGAGAAAACAAAAGATTTATGTGTCTGTATGGCTATAGACTCTCTAGGAAGGCCTCTTTACCCTTCGGGTGTAGTAGTCTATCAAGGCAAGAATGCAAGACACCTTATGACATTATTGTTTTGGTTCACTTTTTTGTGTGGTTGGATAAAAAATTTCGCCTTTTCACAACACATAAGGATCTGCTGTTCTAGTCTATAGAGCTGCAGAGATTGTAATTGCTTTTGTCTACTGAAGAACAATTCTAGGTTTATTTGATCAAAATCTTCTTGTTGCATTGTTATCCATGTCATCCTCATTTCCTACATGTTTTTTTTTTAATGATTTTTATTTTATGGGTATCCTAGTTTTATCACTGTTTTTCAGACAAAATCCTTATCTTTCTTTTCCATGTACTATGTATTTTGCTTGGAATTTCCATTTTAGCTTGTGAGTATCCATTTCATCTGACTAAAGTATTCACCTTTATTTGAACCACAACTTTTTGTATGGCTATTATGGTGAATATCTTGATATGGTTAATCATCCATTTTGTGCTACTTCATTCTATAACTATTACAAATGACATCTTAACCTTTTGAAATATTTTTTGTATTACCAACTACACTGATGTTGCTATTTCTTACATGGTCATGTTATCAAACATTGCATGTAGGTGCCATCAATGTCCACCCAATGCTCAGCTACAAGAAAATATGTAACCGTTTACTCGATGAAAAATTGCAAGCCATAAGAGACCGCCAAATTTGGAAGTCTCTTATAACCTTAAACTACATAGAGGTTCGACACAACATCTGTTTGTTTCTAATCCAACATTTCAATGTTGGATTTAGATAGATAGAGTTATCACCCCACAAACACTATGTTGTTACAACCACATATGTTGGCCTCATTTTCAGCCTCCCAATAGAAGGGCGTATTCTGTAGGTGACGTCTACTAATCAGAGCATCAATTTGGTACAATTCGGGCATGGGAAGAGAAACTCCTTAACTTACCTATTGGGGAGGAGTTCCGTCGAGCATTCATATACTACGCATGTGCCACATTATTAGCCCTCACGTCTAGGCTCGATGGCTGCAATAACTTGTGGTATACCATCCATGTGGATGGATTCAAAAATGATGTCAACTAGGCCCACTTTGTGCTTGACCAGCTCGTAGAGGGATTTAGGAGACATCAACAATCAAACACCTCTTGGGTGCATGGCTGCGTTTTGTTTCTATAGGTATTGAACTTATTAAGGATTTGTCTTCCATTTTCTAATATAATTTTATTGCACTACTAAGTAACATTTGCCTGCTGATGTTTGTATTTGTTATGCAGCTTCATTATGTAATTAAATTCCATATTCCTTCAGTCCAAGTCCCTATCACAGTGCCCCTAGCATTGGCATGGACTGATGAATTGATTAAACAATGACTAACTTTGAGATAAGGGAGTTTGGATCATTCAGACATGTTGAGGTTTATTTTTAAGTGATGTATGCAGAAATATAGTGTCATTACCAGCATGACATACCTTATTTTAGTACTAATCTTGAGTGCTAATTATAGGCATCCGAGAGATCTCCAACCACAAAGACTAATGTGGAACCACAGACTAATGTGGACCATGAGACAAATGTTGAGCCTGAAAATAGTGATGTAAGCTGACAATTTTTAAAAAAATTTAATTTAGGTTCATTTCATTGTAATTGTAATTTTTTATACTTGTTAACTACAATGAAATATATGTTTGTGACATTTTTTGCACAAAGATTG
Organism: Vitis amurensis; assembly: GCA_037355405.1. NCBI lineage: Eukaryota > Viridiplantae > Streptophyta > Magnoliopsida > Vitales > Vitaceae > Vitis > Vitis amurensis. Next base: position 18,859 of record JBAPGN010000376.1, on the reverse strand, counting down.
TCAATGACCGTGTGCACATGAATTTACATGTGATAGGAAATATGGCACCAATATCATGATGCGGAACGAGCAATCGACCAATATCAAAGGGGCATACAACAGTAGCTGGGAATAATGTGTGACCTAATGCAGAAGTTGGGGCTTGAAGACATAGTTGGGTCGATTCAGATGCTGCTGGTCACTCTAGCGATGCACCAGTCGACAATCCCACAACCGATGACCATGCATTTCCTGGTGTAGAGGACATGCCTTGGCATGGTGCAAACCATGTGATAGACATACCAGATCGCGTTGCCATCCCTGACTATGAGTTGCAGCCCAGTGTAGCCATTAATGTACTAAGTGGTAAATGGTAAAATTTATGCAAACACCCATATGGTGAACAACCTAAGGACCCAATGATATAGTATACCTCTATGCTGAATATTGCTAAATCCCATATTGCAGATGGTGAAGAAAAACCAGAAGGTGATGTAATTCCATTGAGTGATTTTATTATAACCCCCACAAATAGGAGCGTCCGGAGATACCGAGTGCGTCGAATGGCTCCAAACCTCTTGTCCCCATTCATATCCCAACCACAAACCAGACAATCTACCATAAGAATGGACCTAAAAGAAGTAGTTGCATTGGTCTTTGGAGGGGATTTGGATGCTAGGTAACATACTTCAAACACACTTTTCTCATTGTATGAAAGTGATAAAATAAAAACTAAATTGTATGTGTTTCCAACAGTGAGGAACTAGTGGCAATGCATGACACTAGCTTAACCAGAGGCAATTTGGGCTGCTTTGAAGGGAATGGCTGGATAGGGAATGATGTGCATATGACTTCTTATCATTCTATATGTATTAGTTTAAGTTTGAAAATTAAAGTGTTGTTCTGAAGTATTTAGTTGCTTACACTTTTATGATGTATGAAATCAAGTCGTTGATGCCTAATGTAGATTGTTGCAGTATGAACATGAACAGAAGAAGAAACTGTTTCTATCCCCCTACATAGCTGTGATGATGACTGATCCATTAAATCATTGTTGAACTTTATTTTATGTCTTGAACCATGCATTACCTATAATGACAAATCTGATGCTATCCCCTATTTGATATGCAGGAAATGGTCATCTACTCCCAAGGAAAACACTTAGTGAGGGAGGTAGTTATAGGATGATTTGAGCCACATTTGTATCCATGGATATTCCATATGTGAATGTGAACAAGGTGTAGTGCAGTGTTTTATCCTTGTAATTCTTTTTGGTTGCATGAAGGTCCATTATTTAGATATTTGTTTAATGGTAGTCCATTGGTATAGGTCTTCTTACCGGTGCTTATAAAGAACCATTGGACACTCTACATATATGACCTACCGAACAAGAGAATCCAACTGCTAGATTCTCGACCTGGTAGGACGAAGACCACTTTGAGTGGAATACAACAAAATATGGTAAAGTAACAAGTAACAACTAATAGTTTGTTAGGTTTGTCTTCCCAAAAAAGTTTCAATTGTTGCATTAATAAATGTTTCAGGCTAAGGTTATCCTATGGCTAGCTGCACACAAGAAAGAGGTCTCACCTTAAGAATTGAGGACATTCAATTTCCTAACACCTGATGTACCCCTCCAACCTAATGAGTATTTATCTTGCAGTCCGGGTTTATGTCAAAATGGATTGCAACTTATTTTAAGTTCCTCTTTTATTCATAATTCCACACTTAATAACGTCTTGGTCATGATATTGTGGTAGGCACGATTGCGGAGTGTTTGTAATGAAATTCATGGAGTTGTGGTCAATGTGGGGGTTTTCCAAATCAATCGATGTGGTATGTAGGAGGAATTATATATTATCATCTCATTAATGTTTAAATAGTTACAAAAGGCTAAATTGATTAATTTGTTGATTTGTTGCTATAAACTTGAATGAATGCAGGGAAAATTGAAACATTATAGATTGAAGATTATGAGGAGTTTGTTGTTTTCACTAGAGAATGTACACCGATAGCATGTCCTGAGGGATTAATGGGGATTGTAATTTTTTATGAGACCATATAAATTTGATTTGGTTGTAATTTATGTTAGACAAATGTAGTTGTGTAAATGTTTTTGTATGGTGCCACTTGCATAACTGAACAATGGAAGTATGGAATAAGTAGGAGTTAGACTGTTTTTTTAATTAAGCTGATTGTAATTGCATTCGATGTGAATAGGGACAATTAAAACCTTCATTTCTGATTGTAAATGTATGTTCATTATTACAAGAACCTAATGTAATTGGAATTATACACATATTTTATTTGGTTTAATTTAGATTCCATAATAGGCTACGTTAGGTGTTTGGACTATATTATAAAATATTTAATTATTTATTATTAAACCCATGTTATGTCATCGTATTGCATTTGTATTTCTAATTTATGAAAATTCTAGTTCATATTGTATATAAACTTTTTGAAGCTTCTCTAATGTGATTGGTCATTGTTAGAGCAAAAGTACGTGTAACAATGGTAGCATATTAGGTTCATTGTGAGGAAGTGTATAACCAATAGCAAGGAAGGAGGAATTTAAATGGAGAAGTGCTTGTTTTTTTTTTTTTTATTTTATGAAAACAGAAGAGACAAGGAAAGTTGAACAAAATGAGGAAGAATGTGAAGATGTAGAACTGAAGCAGTGGGCTTGGTTTGGCTATTGCTGAGGTCCTTTCATTTCTTGTGTAGAGAAATAGTATTAATTATTGGGGAGAATATGCTTAATGAAACCATAGATTTGGGGCTCTCAAATGTCAATTGTAAATTGCTTGGCATTTTCCTGGGATTGTAATTTTCCTTTTACTCGACCGACAATTCCTCTAACAAGGTTGACATAATCATATGGACTTATCCAATGTTAGAGCTTTCCCTTTCATGTAAAAACATTGATTCATTTTCACATAATATTAAAGTTCTTCTTAACATGTAGTTCTTCATATTGTAACAACATTGTAGCAATGCTTCAAGGATTGTAGTTATCAAGCTATCATTATCCAATATTATAATTTAAGATTGAAGAGGCATTACATCTAAATATTGGATCGTATGCGTTTCAATTAAGACGAGTAAAAAACTCCAATTTGGTAGGGCAAGAATGACTATAAATTGTAGTTTCACATGACGTAGAACTAGTTACATGGAAGGACATAAATAGTACCTTGTCTTAGCCAATTTAGATATTAATAATAGTATTTTGCGTATCATAGCAAATTGAATCGAATATATTCATTTTGAAGATTTTTTGGAATTACCCAATAGGACGTTATAATGTACATGAAGAACACTTTGGTCATAGTATATTATTAAATTTTACGATTGACTGAAAGCGATGGGTCACAAGAACATTATTTTTCTGAAAATTATCTTGACAATGACACTTTTATCAGACATATGTATTTATATTTAAAACTTTCATATAGGTCTTGTACTTGTTATCTTTATTGTAGATAGGCCTCATGCCAATATTACGACTAGGCCCTCCAACCAATCTTCAAACTATATAAATGGTATAATCTCAACTTCAACACCATATGCTAGTTCAAAGCACCGTGTAAGGAACCTTCATTCCAAATGTATATCAACCATATTGTCCAGGTATGTTTGAAGGCATAGATTTTATATTTAATTTATTCAATTAAGCATATTATCAAAGTTTAGGAAAATATGAAAGAAATGCCTCATGAATAGATTGTTTTTGTGGTTGCATTAGTATAAACAAATACATGGCAAACGAAGACAAGATCTACGTTGTTTTTGTTGGAAGGAGGTTGGGGGTGTACACAACTTGGTCTGAATGCCAAACTCAAGTCATTGGTTACAAGGGTAATGTTTATAAATCATACAGAACTCATTGTAAAGCTATATCAGCATGGGTGATGTACGAGCCTTGGTGGAAAAAACCTGATGCACATATTGAATCTGGCGAGCATGCAAAAGGTAACCGGGTTATTGGCCAACTAGTAGGTGACCAAGTATTAAAGAAGACTTTAGATCGGAAACAAAATTTTGTTCCTCCTTTTATCCTCGGATGTGTTGTAACATTCATGATCATGTTTGTCGTTCAAAAGTTTTTTTAGATATGCTCAAATGTGGTGAGACTAAGCAACATGTTGTTCTTGTATTTCATGTCTTGAATGCAATGGTACCATGGCCATTCATCCTTCATTATTTATTTCATTTTTAAAACAATACTAAAACAACATAAAACAAAATCGGAAGTTATAATTTGTGGATGAGGAAAATTAAAGGGGAAATGAGTGAGAGAGTTCATTAAAATTCTCTAAAATCCTTTAAGATGCCCTACCTTGTACACCCTTGTATAGTCAGCACACGTACTTTGTACACTTAGTGTAAAATCCTTGCACACTTGCACAATAACATACACATATAATGCAATGTGTGCATATGGGTGGGATAACTATGTTTCCATTGTCATGGGCTAGGAAAAGAGGAAAAAAAAATGAAATCGAATCCAACCATGTATCCTTAATCATCATTTATGACTATAAAGTGATGGAATGAATGTATATGAGGTCAAATAAATACATGGATTACATGTGATGAAGACACATGTGTGAGGAATGTCTATTATCTCATGCTTGGAAAAGGGAAATGAGCGAGTCAGTTCCTCAAAGTCAATTGAAAGCATTCAAGATAGGTACCCTTGTACACCCGCGTACGTTTACCATATTGTGGTTGAACACTTAAGGTAAAGACCATGTACAATTGCAAGAAATTCCATACAGCCACAACACATGAATCCATATAGGTGGGGGAACCATGTTCCAATGTCATGATTGACCAAATTTTTAACAAATTTGATGTCAAATTAAGGTTTTGTTCACCATACTCTGCTAAGTAACATGATGAACATGTACGAACTCACAAAAAATTAATGGGATGCTTATCTGATCAAGGAATGTGTCTGATGAATGTCCCTCATTGTTGAAAAATGGAAACTAGCAAGCGAGTTCTTCATATATCTTTCAAATTGTTATGGATAGCTACCTTGTACACCCTTGTACAGTTAGCACACGGACCTTTTACACTTAGTATAAATGCCTTGTATAGTTGCACATTTACATACACCTATAATGAAATGTGTGCATATGGGTGGGTTAACTACGTTTCCATTGTCATGGCTCTGGAAAAGAGGTAAAAATAATGAAATCAAACCCAACCATGTATCCCTAATCACCATTTATGAATACAATGTGATGGAATGAAGATGTATGAGGTCAAATAAATGCATGGATTACATATGATCAACCAATATGTGTGGGACATGTATCTGATCCTTGGAAAAGGGAAATGACTGAGGGAGTTCCTCAAAATCATTTAAAATCCTTCAAGATAGGTACCCTTGTACACCTTTGTACAGTTAGTACATATGCCTTGTACACTTTGTGTACATGCCTTGTACAGTGGCATAATTTCAATATAGCTACAATTGAACGTGTGCATATAGGTGGGTTAACCATGTTCTAATGTCATGCTTGATTGAAAATGAGGAAAATTAAACCCAAATTATCTTAGTATTCATCATTAGTGTGGTAACTTATGTAATGAAAATATACGAGGGAAAAAAAATTGAATGGTAACGTAAAACACCCTCAATCCTCTACAAACCTGGGTTCCAATTCCAAAAACTATACTAACCCGAAAACCACTTCAACAGATGAAACATATTTTCATGTTCAAAGGAGGTCACTGTGCATATATGCTACTACCAATGCTGCAACGACTTTAGATCTTGAAGGGAATGCTTGCTTTGGAGATTTGTTTGATCCGAAGGAATTGTGAAGGAATTGCATGATCTTCACAAAGTCTTATTCCTTAGAGTTCACTCTCTCTCTCTAAGAACCATACCCAAATCCTCTCTCTAAATTTATTTTATTGGACAATAAACCTAAGTCTTAGCCACGTACACATTTTAAAGAGATCTGACATGGCAACTTCGATTGACCACATGTGAAACCCAAATTTTACAAACATCTTATATGGAAATTTAAAGGGTATATTTGTCTCTTGATTTTTTATATCCTCCCTCTCAATTATGCAACTTATATGACCCAAAGGTTAATTTTGCATTGCAAACGACTGTGAGTTTTTCAAAAGCATTTGAAATCCTTCAAGATAGGTAGCCTTGTACACACTTGTACAGTTAGCTAATTTGTATTGTACACTTAGTGTAAATGCCTTGTACAGTCATGAAATCCCACATAGGTACAACCAAATGAGTGCATATGAGTGGGTAAACAATGTTTCCATTTTCATGGATTGGGAAAATGAGGAAAAATTTTACCCTCATTTCGGTTCATATTCATCATTAGTAGGAGAGCTAATAGAATGAATTAACATGGTTGAAATCAAATAAAATGCATACAATGAGTGTGTGGTCAAACAATGTGTGTGAGAAATGTCCTCTACGATTGGAAAAAGTAAATGAGTAAGTTTTTCAAAATCACTTGACATCCCTTAAGATAGACACCCTTGTACATTTAATACATTTCCTTTGTACACTTTGTGTAAATGCCTTGTATAACTGCAAAAATTCGACATAGCTACAACTAAACGAGTGCATATGGGCGGGTTAACCACATTCCAATGTCATGGCTGAGTGAAAAGGGAGAAAATGAAACCCAATTTAGGTTCCTATTTGTCATTAGTGCGCTAGCTCATCCAATGAATGTGTACGAAGGGAAATGAGGAATGACTATGAGGAATGTCTCCCTTAAAAAAGAGAAATGAGCAAACAATTTTTTCAAAAGCATTTAAAATCCTTCAAGATAGGTAGCCTTGTATACACTTGTAAATTTAGCACATTTGCATTATACACTTAGTGTAAATGTCTTGTACAGTCATGAAATCCCACATAGGTGCAACCGAATGAGTGCATATGGGTGGGTAAACAATGTTTCCGTTCTCATGGATTAGAGAAAAGAAGGAAAAAGTTTATCCTCATTTCAGTTCATATTTATCGTAAGTAGGGGAGCTAATTGAATGAATTAACATGGTAGACATCAAATAAAATGCATGCAATGAGTGTGTGGTCAAGCAATGTGTGTGAGGAATGTCCCCCACGATTGGAAAAAGTAAATGAGTAAGTTCTTCAAAATCACTTGAAATCCCTTAAGATTGACACCCTTGTACAATTAGTACATTGGCCTTGTACATGATTACTACTCAAAAAGTGCTATTTCATAGCTTGTAATTAACTCTTTTAAACACTTTTGAGTAGTAGTTATCACCTTTTAACCCAATTAACATATTAAGGACCCTTGCAATCAATTCTAATCAAATTGTGTTAAGTTTTGGTGTTTTGATAACTTTTTGATCACCAAAGCAATCCGAGATTGAGGAGAGTTCTTTGGAATCCATGGCAAAGCAATGGAAAGCTCAGAAACATGAAGAATCGAAGCTTTGAAGTCCTTTGCCATAAGCACATCCGGAATTCTGCTCCGCCGACATTCCACCCGGATGTCTCACATCCGGAATTTTGCTCCGCCGACATTCCACCCGGATGTATCACATCTGGAATTCTTCTCCGCCGACATTCCATTCGGATAATTCACATCCAGCACCTGACGCCGAATGGGAGAGGAGGACGTTTCAACTTCCCCGGTTGGACATATTCGGATCCTCTGATAGGGCTTACCCAAAGAGTTGCGCAGCCATTTTGCACAGTGTCGCGGTGTTCTCCTGAAGCTTCCCGATATGTGCGACCGATATTTTGAGATATTTTGCTTTAGATATTTTATGTCTACCGCGGTGTTCTCCTGAAGCTTCCCGACCGACATTTTGAGATATTTTGCTTTAGATATTTTATGTCTAAATCCCCAAAGTCTCCTTGTAACCCACCTATCATAGGATTCCTTAGTCTTTAAGTAAGAACAAAGGGTGAATAACCCCTTATATATAGTTTTTAATTATCTATATATCGAATAATATCATATATCGATCATATATCGATCCTTTATACAGTTTTGCAAGGAAGTAAAATACAGAGCCTTTGCTCTACCTTACCTTCTCGTTTTGATTATATTGTATATTATTTATTTTTTATTTCTAGCTAATCAAACTCTGAGGATTTTTCCTCAGAGGATGAGAGGCTAGGCTCTTCGTCTCTTGGAGTGAGGAAAGCTGGGTAAGTTTCCAAATGCATAAATTGGAAGTTTTGTTGTTTTAGTTTTTAATGAAGAGAAAGTGTGACCCGTTAATGGTTTTTATCTTTTTAGTTAACTTAAAACGCCTTTAAATCACCTGGGCCAACACTTGGTAAGGCAAGTGATCTCCATCCATTGAGATGCACTAGTTTATCTCTTGCGAGCCTTTGGGAGGTGGTTTGAAGGTAGGATTTTCTAGAATAGCCAACACTTGGTAAGCTTTTGGACTCTAAGGAGACATCCATTAGTTATCTCTTGCGAGCTTTTGACGGGTAATCCAAGGTTAAAGATCACCTTGAATGGCAAGTGCTAGGTGAGAGGTATGAGCCATTGCAAGATGCATCAATGAGAGGGATTTAGTGTTTGAACCCATTAAAGGGAAGCATCTGTACCACACCGATTCGGGAAATAACTATATGTTAAATCCCCAATGCGAGGAAAAGAAAAAAATGACCGAAACTCTCCTTTTTGTATGAGGAATCTGAGCCTAGTGATCTGAAACTCCAAGAAACACTTTTCTTTGTAATTAAAATCAGTTATTATTATTTTTGGTTAGCTTAAAACCAAACCTTTTTCACCAAATATTATGTTTTCTTTTAAAGCTAACCTTGAAATGAAAAGGCACCAATTCATCTTTGAATTAATATCAATTGTGAAGTGAAAACCCATCCCAGTGAATGATCCTAGAGCCACTATGCTATAGTAGCTTTGTCTTTGCTACCCTAGTTCATGGTGTAATAGGTTATAAATTTTGTTGATTACTCCCTTCTAAGGACCACAATCAAAGGGACACCAGCTGGACAGGTATCAAATGACACTGTCAGGGACCATTGAGAGGACATGAATCAGCTGAGACACCAATTGGGAACGAATCAGTACACTTTGTGTAAATGCCTTGTACAATTGCAGAAATTCGACCTAGCTACAACTGATCGAGTGCATATGGGCGGGTTAACCACATTCCAATGTTATGACTAAGTGAAAAGGGGGAAAATGAAAGCCAATTTAGGTTCCTATTCATCATAAGTGCGCTAGCTCATTCAATGAATGTTTACGAAGGCAAATGAGGAATGTCTATGAAGAATGTCCCCCTTAGAAAAGGGAAATGAGCAAGCCATTATTTCAAAAGGATTTCAAATCTTCAACATAGGTACCCTTGTACACCCTTATACAGTAAACACATTTGTCTTGTACACTTAGTGTAAATGTCTTATACAATGGCAAAAATTTAACACAACTACAACTAAAAGCGTGCATAAGGGTGAGCTACCATGTTCTAATGTGATGCCTAAGGGAAAAGGGGGAAATGAAACCCAATATAGGTTCCTATTCATCATTACTGTGGTAAGTTATCCAATGAAAATGTATAAAGTAATAAAATTGAATGGGATGAGTGCGTGATCAAGGAATGTGTGTGAGGGAATGTCCCTCATCCTTTCAAAATGGAAATGATTTTAAAAGGATTTTAAATCCTTTAACATAGGTACCTTTGTACAACCTTGTACAGTAAGCACATGTACCTTGTACACTTATTGTAAATGTCTTCTACAGAGACAGAAATTCCATACAACTACTACCTAATGTCTGCTCATGCATAGGTTAATCATGTTTGCAATCTTTTGGTTCATAAAATAAAGAAAAACTTGTCACACCCCAATTTTTTTTTCTTATTATTATTATTATTTATTCTTCAACTAAACAATTGATACTCAAATACAGTATAAGTGCTCTAAAAAATTTAAATGTTGAGTTCCTACTTGAATTTGTTCAAAAAGAGGATATGGAAAACCTGTTATAAAGAGTACATCCTGTATTAAACATTGTGACTATTAAGTTAACAAAATATGTTTTGTTTCACAAAAGAAACTTGTACAACATTAATTTACATATACCAAACCCCATTGTTTACTACGGGTAGCCCATACTACAAGTGTATCTGACAAATATATACATTACATCATTCCAACAAAAGGTTTAGTTTTGATACAAAAGGCATGGCCTCAAAAGACTTTCAATATGAGCAAACAGCATCCAATCACAGTAAAGCATTGCTCAAGCATTCTTTCCTGCATAGGTCTTCTGACCTGCATCTAGAGGTGGAAGGGATAGGGTGAGTTCACAACTCAGTAGGAAAGTTTATAACCATCCTAAGTATACCCTTAAAAACCTTGAATTAAACGTTTAATAACATGCATGATAAACATTTCATAACCGTTAACAAATGTGTAATCATGTCAAACATGTATGCATGTGTTTGTTGGTTTCATCATTGCTTTTCCCCATCCATCCTTTCACAACTAATAAATTGCTGACTCCCAACAATCTACACAGCAGATATCAATGCTCCACAAGACACTCGATCAATATAATAATGACTATTCTGGGACATCACCCAAGGGCAAGTCATACCCCGTGTCTTTTGGGACTCATACCCAAGGGCAGGACCAACCCCGTGTCTTTAGGGACTAAAACCCAGGGGCAGGACCAACCCCATACACCCACATCGGAGTGTCTTCCTCAAGGGCTTTAGGGACTTTCACCCAAGGACCCACGGTCCCACATAAACAATATATCAAATGATAAGGCCTGTAGTATCACATAAGCACTTCGCCACCAATAAATTCTCTGAATATGATCTGTGATAATTCCATATCCTTCTTGCAATGCAATCACACCATAAACCATTTCGACAACACAAAACCACGAATCTTCATACCAATATACGTTCCAACATCATGGTAACATTTCAATGCAATAAACCGAGATGCAATGACACTTTAAAAGATTTTATGAAATCATAGAAATAACATAAAATTCCAACAAATAATTCAAGGAAAGAAATCAGATACACCATAGAATAACATAAAATTCCCTACCTTACACCGACTTCCTTTTTGTGTTTCTTCTAAGTAGGCGATCTTTGCCTATTACGAGGAACTGAAATGAAACAACATAATTTAGGTTTCCTAACCATGAAAATTTGTATAGTTTATTGTTGCAAATTTTTAATTCTCACATTCTCTAATCTATATCCTACATGTTTTCAGATCAAATTTAAATTGAATTAAACAATATTTACAATGCATATTAATTTCCCTAATTAATTACCAAACACTAATTCTTTTGATTTTCTTAAAGCCTAACTTATTAACAAATCCCAAGTGTCCAAATAACCCAATTCATCACATGTTTACTAATCTATTTTTCAATCAAACCAAATTAAACAAAGATTTATGCTGATCTTACCATTAATAAAATACTAAAGTTAAAATACTTAACTTTAATGAATTGTGATTTTTAGCTAAAACGGGTTTATAGCTAATTATACTCAACTTTTACACAATTTTTACCGTTAATTCTTTTTCAACATACCATTATGAACCAAAATAAACGAAAATTACAAAATTAAACAACTTGCTTACCTCAAATCTACACTTTCTCTCTCTAGATTCTCTCTCTAACCCAAGTTGCTGCAGGTGAAATGGTGCAAAACGAGTTGCAGCCCCCTTATAAAGGGGTCTCCATGCAGCTAAGCACGAGGTGGCAGCCCACATGGCCGCCACCAATCCACCCAAGTAGGAGGTGGGCATTCCACTAACTCCAATTTCCCAATTTTGCACTTTAGTCCTTCAAGTTATCAAAAATAAAACCCATAATTGCCCATTAGTCCTTTAGGTTTTCATAACCCTAATCAGTCCCTAAGAACCTAATAAGCATGCTTAGATCATTAACTAATCCCACTTAACCTTAATCAAAGTTTAATTCATAATTAAACATGATTAGCACTAAACTAGTTTTAACATCTAATTAAGCAAGCTTAAAGTTAAGTACTAAAATAATCATTATTGCCTATTTAATTCATTAGTACTAGGTGTTACATCCTCTCCCCCTAACAAAAATTTCGTCCTCGAAATTTATAAAAGCGAACCTGTAAAGAGTTTCGGGTACTTGTTTCTCATATCTGATTCCAACTCCCATGTAGCTCCTTCCACTCCATGATGATCCCATGACACTTTCACTAGAGGTATGGTTTTGGTTCGGAGTACCTTCTCTTTCTTATCTAAAATCTGTCTCAGTCCTTCCTCATACGTTACATCTTCTTGCAAATTCAAATCTTGCCAATCTAGTACATGTGTGGTATCAGGGCTCATACTTCCGCAACATGGAAACATGGAACACATCATGTATACCTGATAGTTGTGGCGGTAAGGCTAATTTGTATGTTACCTCTCCAATCTTTTGAAGGATTTCAAAGGGCCTAACATATCTTGGAGCAAGCTTTCCCCTTTTACCAAATCGAAATACGCCTTTCCTTGGTGTTGCACGTAAAAACACGTGATCTCTTATCCGAAATTCTAGGGATCTCCTATCCAAAATTCTAGGGGTCTCCTTTTGTGATCAGCATAACTTTTCTGTATACTTTGTGCTGCCAATAACTTGTCACGTTTTACTCGAATCTTGTCAGTAGTCTCTTGCACCAATTCTGGCCCAATCAGACTAGCTTCACCAGATTCCATCCAACACATAGGAGATCTACAAGGACTCCCATACAGTGCTTCATATGGTGCCATTCCAATACTGCTTTGGAAGTTGTTATTGTACGCAAATTCAATCAAAGGTAAATGTTCCACCCAATTTCCTTTAAAATCCATCACACATGCTCGTAACATATCTTCTAAAATCTGAATAACTCTCTCTGATTGCCCATCAGTTTGAGGATGACTCGTCTTGATCGTTGGGATGAGTTTCCCATGGTGAGTGCACTAGTGTATGTGATGCCCATTGGATAGGACCTACGATGAATCATGATGCAAGGCTATCAATTGTCATGATTCACCAAACTACTATACTGCATGAACTCTCAACTTTGAGAGGATATTGAGCCTATGCCAAAATCAATAAGAGACTTTGACCTATGGGTGAGACCCTAAAGTGGTCATATATCCCTATGGATTGAGTCACTGTTGATGGAGGCAGACTGGTGACAATAGGTATTCTCAATAGAGGCACTATGATATCTTATGGGATTGAGACAGTGCGTCCTATTGGGTGATCCAAAGGATATGTTATCATGGAATCTATGACCACAGTAATTCCTTTAATGAAATTTGACAGATGCTCCTTGGAGTTAGAGTATGTCAATTGATCACATAATAAGTAAGATCTGTAGCTCAAGGATTTGAGAGGTAATATTGATAGGTGATAGCATTACCTTGTTAGATTACGAACATTGGTTCATGGGAAGTCTACATGCAGTGGATAACATGTCACAAACCCGAGCACTTGGTGTCTCGTTGTAATATACATAAGGTACTGGAGTTCAGTTAACTCTCTGTAGTGGGATGTTGAATCAATTTCATAATTTGATTATGAGGAAGCCAATACTACTATGGGTTCCAATGGTCCCCACTTTAAGCTCATATTCCTTGATGACATGGTTTATTAAGGTTGGATGGGTTTTTAGTAATGTTTAAAAATCGGATTGGACCGACTAGTTCAACCTGTCAAATCGTTAACCAGACCTTGGTCCGGTCTGGTTGAGCTTTTGAGCCAATATGAGCTTTGGATCGGGATTGAACTGGTGGTTAAACCGTCGAATCGGATAGAACTGGGGCAGTTTGGTTCAACAAATTTTCAACATTGGGCTTTTAAAATTTTCTGGGCATAAACAGGCCCAATAGCCTAACACCTTCTCTTACTCATCCTCTCTTGGGCTAGTAGACAGTTGTGAGGCCCAAAGGTTCAACCTTGGACCTTGGACTAAAGGTTCAACCTTGGACCTTGGACTAAAGGTTCAAGGTCAACATGATTGCACCAACCTGCTACCGATCAGTTTATGCTGAAAATTGTCAAAAAGATAATAAAATCATCTAAAAAAATATATAATTTTTAAACTTATAATATATATAATGACATAATACTCTTCCATTTTCAATATTTATTTTCACATTTAAATATTATATATGTTTTATTTATTAAAATTTAAAATATTAATATATTTATATAAAATATGAAAAAATAAATATTATTGATTTTTAATTTATTTTATATTTATATTTTTTAAAAATTTATTTTTAATTTTAATATAATATATAGTATATATTTATGACGTCACTGGTTTGACTGCGGTTCAACCATTGGTCTAACCATTGAACCGTGAACCGGTAACTTTTCCAATTCACTGATTAGTCCGGTTATGAAAACATTGGTTTTTAGTTCACTTTTGTGCATAAGAGTGTTTTGGTAATTACTCAAGATTGCACAAGAATAAGTGAGTGGTATCTTTGGACTGGGCTAATTGATTAATTAGGACCCTATATGGTTAATTAATCAATTAACAATCTTTTTGGGCTAGATTAAGTGACCCAAGCCCATGGTGGGCTTAAGTCACTTAAGCCCAATAGGAAGTCTATAAATACCCCTTTAGGGGTTAGGGTTTCCATATCTTGTCATTCTCTCCTTTAGTCTAGAGAGAAAACCCTAGCCTCCACTCTTGAGATTTCCATCATCTCAATGACTAGATACAAGGAAGAGTCATTAGTCATAATATCATGACGTTACGAGATATTTTACAACTTTCGAGTAATCTACATCAATTGGAATTGATCTGGGAACATTCAAATCAATGTATGTGACATTATTCTCTAAATTTATGTTTTCTATGGTATCCATATTTTTTTTGAATACTTGTTTATCCGTTGGGGTAGACTTAGAGGGCTTAGGATAGATTTGCATGCACTCTACGTGATCCAAGGCATGAGAACGGAGTAATGCAAGGTTCCTGACAAATTGTACTTTATGAGCATTCTCGCATAGCTTTTTTTGTATTATATGTGATTTAGGTGTATTAGGAGTTACCCGAAAGATCTAAGTCTTAGGTTCCTTGCAAATAAATGACTTATTCACGACCAATTTGTAGGTCTCAGCAACCCATTAGATGCTATACTACACCACCTCTTAATTAGAGAGATGACTTGTCTTAGATATCGGGATGAGTTTCCTTTGGTGAATGCATTAGTGTGTATGGTTATACATTAGACAAAACCTATAGTGAGTCATGACTTAAGGTTATCAAGTAGTCACAATCTCGCCAAGCTGCTTTATTGTGTTGTCTCTTAGCTTTGAAAGAATGTTGAACTTGTTTTAAAGTTAGTAGTGACATTGACTTATGGGTGAGATTGTAAGCTGATCATATATTCCCTATGGATTTGGTCATTGGTTATGGAAGTCGATAGTGATAGGTATCCCTAATAGAGGCACCATGATATCTCATGAGATTGAGAAAGAGTATTGTCCCCTTGGGTGATCTTAAGAAGATGTATTCATGAAAACTATGACCATAGTAATTTGTTAAGTGGAACTTGACCTAGGCTGTTTGAGAGTTAAGACATGTCAGTTAAATACAAAAGGAAGGACTCATGGGCATATCAGTCAAGGGAAAATTCATGAGCAACACAGGGTTTAAGGAGGGGTAATTTGTGACTACATTTGAAGGATTTATGGAAAATGAGAACACGCACAGGTGAGGTGGACAACTTTTAGAAGCAAATGATCACCAAATTTTTAAGAGAGGGGAATCACACAATTTTAGAGGTATTCAATATGTAATTTTTCTCAAAATCATTTGTTGCTTAAAAGTCTTGATTAATCCATGTTAGTTAAAAAATTTATTTAAATCTTTAGTTTTGATTCTAAATGATCCATGGCTATATAACTTTTCACAAAATAATTTGTTGTTTATGATTCTTGATTAATCCATGTTAGTTAAAATTTTTATTAAAATCTTTAGTTTTCATTTTTGATGATCCATGACTATATGTAATTTCTCACAAAATCATTTGTTGTTTATAATTCTCAATTAATCCATGCAAGTTAAAAATTGTATTTAAGTCTTTAGTTTTGATTCTTGATGATCCATGACTATATAGTTTTTCTCAAGTCATTTGTTGTTTATAACTCTTGATTAATCCATGTTAGTTTAAAATTTTATCTAAATCTTTAGTCTTAATTCTTGATGATCCATGATTGTATTTAATTTTTCTTGAAATTATTTATTGCTTATAACTCTTGATTTATCCATGGTATTTAAAATTTTTATTTAAATCTTTAGTTTTGATTTTCTATGACCTCTGAATGTGTATAATTCTTCTTGAAATCATTTGTTGTTTATATCTCTTGATAAATCCATGTATGTTAAAAATTTTATTCAAATCTTTAGTTTTCACTCTTGATGATCCATGACTTTATATAATTTTTCTCGAAATCATTTGTTGCTTATAACTCTTGATTAATCCATGTTTGTTAAAAAATTTATCTAAATCCTTAGTCTTAATTCTTGATGATCCATGATTGTATTTAATTTTTCTTGAAATTATTTATTGCTTATAACTCTTGATTTATCCATGGTATTTAAAATTTTTATTTAAATCTTTAGTTTTGATTTTCTATGATCTCTAAATGTGTATAATTCTTCTTGAAATCATTTGTTGTTTATATCTCTTGATAAATCCATGTATGTTAAAAATTTTATTCAAATATTTAGTTTTCACTCTTGATGATCCATGACTTTATATAATTTTTCTCGAAATCATTTGTTGCGTATAACTCTTGATTAATCCATGTTAGTTAAAAAATTTATTTAAAGCTTTAGTTTTGATTCTTGATGATCCTTGATAGTGTATATTTTTTCTTGAAATAATCATTTGATGCTTATAACTCTTGACTAATCCATGTTAGTTAAAATTTATATTTAAATCTTTATTTTTAACTCTTGATGATCCATGAATGTATATAACTTTTTTGAAAATCATTTCTTGTTTATAACTTTGGTTTACTCAATGTTAGTTTAAAATTTTATTTAAGTCTTTAGTTTTGATTTTTGATGATCGATGACTGTTTGTAATTTTTCTCGAAATTATCTATTGCTTATAATTCTTCATTAATCCATGTTAATTTTTTTTTTAATTTTATTGAAATCTTTAGTTTTTTTTTTTAATTTTATAATTTTTCTTGAAATAATCATTTGATGCTTATAAATCTTGATTAATCCATGCTAGTTAAAAATTCTATTTAAATCTTTAGTTTTAACTCTTGAATATCTTCGACTATATATAATTTTTCTCAAAACCATTTGTTGCTTATAACCTTGATTAATCCATGTTAATTTAAAATTTAATTTAAATCTTTAGTTTTGATTCTTGATGATCCATGACAATACAATATTTCTCAAAATCATTTGTTGTTTATAAATCCTGATTATCCATGTTATTTAAATTTTTTATTTAAATCTTTAGTTTCGATTCTGGATGATCCTTGACTATTTATAATTTTTCTTGAAATCATTTGTTGCATATAACTCCTAATTAATCCGTGTTAGTTGAAAATTTTATTTAAATCTTCAGTTTTGATTATTGATGATCAATGACTATATATAATTTTTCTCAAAATCAGTTGCTTATAATTTTTTATTAATCCATTTTAGTTAGAAATTTTATTTAAATCTTTAGTTTTTATTTTTGATGATCCATGACTACATAATTTTTCTTAAAATTATTTCTTTTTAATAATTCTTGATTAATCCATGTTAGTTAAAAATTGTATTTAAGTCTTTAGTTTTGGTTTTTGAAGAACCATAACTGCATATAATTTTTCCAGAAATCATTTGTTATTTATGACACTTGATTAATCCATGTTAGTTTAAAATTTTATTTAAATCTTTAGTTTTGATTCTTGATGATCTATAACTGTTTATAATTATTCTCGAAATCAGTTGTTGCTTATAACTCTTGATTAATCCATGTTGTTTAAAAATTTTATTTAAATCTTCAGTTTTGATTCTTGGTAATCCACAATTGTATATAATCTTTCTCGAAATCATTTATTGCTTATAATTCTCTATTAATCCATGTAATTTAAATCTTTAGTTTTGATTTTTGATAATCCTTGATTGTGTATAACTTTTCTTTAAATCATTTGTTGCTTATAACTCTTGATGAATCCTTGTTAGTTGAAACTTTTGTTTAAATCTTTAGTTTTGACTCTTGATGATCCATGGCTGTATATAATTTTTTTTTTTTGGAAATCATTTGTTGCTTATAATTCTTGATTAATCCATGCTAGTGAAAATTTTTATTTAAATCTTTAGTTTTGATTTTTGATGATCCTTGACTATTTATAATTTTTCTTGAAATAGTCATTTGTTTCATATAACTCTTGACTAATCCATGTCAATTACAAATTTTATTTAAATCTTTAGTATTAAATCTTGATGATCCATGACCGTATATAATTTTTCTTAAAATCATTTGTTGTTTATAATTCTTGATTAATCCATACTAGTTAAAAATTGTATTCAAGTAATTAGTTTTTATTCTTGATGATCCATGACTATATGTAATTTTTCTCAAAATCATATACTGTTTATAACTTTTGATTAATCCATGTTACTTGAAAATTTATTTAAATCTTTAGTTTTGACTCTTCATGATCGACGACTATATATAATTTTTCATGAAATCATTTGTTGCTTATAATTCTTCATTTATCCATTTTAGTTGAAAATTTTATTTAAACCTTTAGTTTTGATTCTTGATATCCCTAACTGTGTATAATTTTTCTTGAATTTATCATTTGTTGCTTATTATTCTTGATTAAACCATGTTAGTTAAAATTTTTAT
>JBAPGN010000375.1:0-29659 GCA_037355405.1 Vitis amurensis | reverse complement strand
TTGATGTGGTGGTGGTGCAGAGAAGACACACGAGGCACCCAACAAACATCATGTTTCAGTTAAAACTGAACCTTGCCAACTACACAGAGTCGATTTGGAGATCAAATAACTTATAGATCATCAAAATTCACACGAAAAGGAAAGTAATCTATTCACATAATAAAGGGTTAAACCCTGCTAAACGCACAGGATAAATTTGGGGGCCAAAAAAAAATTACAATTATGAAAATTCACCAAAAAAAGAAATGCATGAAATTCATTCACAATAACCAGAAAAAGTAATAATAATCGAATCCTGCCAGTAGCACAGAGTATACACAAGGGGCTAAGAAAACTTACAGCAATTGAAATGCACAAGAAATGCATGTAATTCATTCATTCACAGATGCGATAAATAAATAAAAATAGCAAAAATAAGGATTCGACTCCTTTACAATACAGATCAGTACCAAAAAATTGATTGAAACGAGGAAGACTGCAATCCACTCTTCAATTTCCGAGAAAACATAGAGAAAATAAGTTTTTTATACAAACAAAACTTGGAATTTTTTTTAATCAATTTTTGCTCAAGCGATCGGGAACAATCATCTAGATTAGTCGAATTGATGTTTCATTTGAGAGACGAAAACGCAATAATCAGTGTAAAAAATTCAGAAGTTTCTTATTGTCGAGGTGAGTTTTCTCTGTAAACAAACAGCGGCGAGGATAAGAAAGCGGATCAATAGAAGATATGCGAAAAGATCGATGCTCTAACCTGAATGATCCACAGATCTACTGGTGCTGAGTCTCAGATCTCTTCCTCCTCGCTCTATTATTCTCTTCTCTTTGGAGCTTATGTTGAAATTTGGAGAATTGAGGAGTCAAATGTTTAATAAAATGGATTGGAGGGACTGAATTCGAAATAGGGAAAATGTCAATGCTCATGTGGCGATGAATTATTGGATGCAAAATATTTTTTTTTCAAGTTTAATAAAAAATAGGTGATACATAAAATATTGAAAGAAAATAAGAGAAAATTAAGAGCATACAAAATTATATAAAATTTGTAATGTATGAATTACAAAAATAAAATATTAATAAGTTTTAGTAAAATCAATTTAAAAATTTATTAAAAATTATATTCACAATAAAAATGAAAAATATAAGAATTTTCTTCAATAAATTTTTTATAATTATTTTTAAAAAATAATTTTTGAAAACAGTTATTAAAAAATATTTTAAATTATTTTAAAAAATAAAAATTATTATTAAAAACCAAAAATGAAAAAAGGTTTTCTTGATATATATTTCTATAAAATTCTATATATTTACATATAATATAAATAAAAGTTTTCAAAGTGTTTTCTATATTTTTGTTATTAATAGTAACACTTTAAAAATAAAAAATAAAAAATAAAAACATTACACTAGGTTTGTTGTAAAAATAACATCTCTCAAATCTCCAAAGCAAGTATCGAGAAAAACAAAGGTTTCTCCGTGAGCTATTTTTTAACACAATTTTCTAAGTTCTAAAACAAAAAAATATATGAAACATGTTTGACAATTAAAACTTATTTTCTATTTCCAGTTCTTAAGAGCAGAAAACATAATATTTTCTGATAACATCTTTTAGTTATTTTTTTTTATTGTATTCACATGTTTTTTGACAGATGTTTTATGAAATGATTATTTAAACATGTGGAATGATTAAAAATAAAACACTACATATAAAAAAATTAAAACATAATTAAAGATGTTAGAAAACAAGTTAAAAATATTTTAAGTTTACAAACAAACTTTTATTTTATAAAAATATCATAGAACAGTTTTAAAAACTGTAATCAAATATTGTTTTTCATAATTTAAAACAATTACCAAATAGACCAATAGTTTTATATCCAAATTTTGTTAAATATGTTTTTTAAATTTAATAAATTGTTTTTACTAATTGGTCTTTCAAAATTTATAACAATAAGATAAAAAAGAATAGAAATTTTCTTAGTTAAGTGCATTATGCATCTTTTTTAAGTCTTGATAATTTATTGGACTCCTAATAGATTCTATTTTTGTTAAATTTTATTTTTATTTTTTGGATTCCATCTTTATCCTAAAGAAAAACAAATTTCACATTCTTTAAAACAATTTAATGTCAAATTGTTAATGCTAATTTGTGTATAGGATCTAGATTTACAATGTCATATAAAATTTGCAATAAGTTCACACTTAAATCATTGTATAAATACAAATTTTAAAAATTGAAAAAAATATTGTTATTTAACTAATAAATAACATGCTTTTATTGATAGTTTAACAAAATAGATTAAAAAAATATTTTCCAATTCTTTTAATAATATTTTGGCATGTGCCATATTAGTAATCTAATGTCACAAATTAAACCATCTTTATCATCTTATTTCGTGAAATTATAATTTAAAGACTTTAAATCAAAGTAAAATAAAATTTTAAAAATACAAATTAAGTGTTAATAAAGAGATTTGAGAAGAAAAAAAATGTAAACACGATTTATAAGAGTTTGGTGCTCTTGTCTATGTCTATTGTTCTCGATCTCTTAGTTGAGTAATTGTTCAACTTATCTTCAAAGTTTTGACCTCGAGCCTTTAATGAGTATACCTTAGATTATAAAGTTTCAATAACATTCACAAATTTCTCAAGTGATCCGTCTCACTTAAAATAGTTTCTTAATAGAAAAATAATCGATGAGATAAACAACCTCAAATCCTATTAAAGTAAAATAAACATAATAACTAGGATTTACTTAAATATATGCTTAAGTCATAAAAGTTGAGAAATCAATGCATTTGAAACAGTTTTGGAAAAGGGATAGGGTAGGTATATAATTGAAAACTCAATGTCTCGTATAAAAGTTTTGAACACCTCATTATATAAGTGAATAACTTGAAAACCTCATAACCCATCACTTAGGTTTGACCAATTTGACTACTTCACTAGTTATTGGACATTATATGTATTAATAGACTATCAGCTAGATTTTGGACCTTGATTGGTTTACTAAGTTCGTGTCACAATCATTTAAAACAAGTTATTTGGGAGGTTTTAAGGTGCATAAAATGCATTTCAATCGGTCAAGCCCAATTGATTCAACCTATTTTACCATGTCTTATCTGTTGCATTGTACATAAAACAAATTTTGTCAAATTGAGATCAAAACCTCCAAAAAGGTTTTCCTTAACACCAAATAAACCTTTTAAAAGTTAACTTGGAAGTATTAAGGTAAAATTTTAATTAAAAATACAAAATTATCAATTTTTGTGAGAACGTGAACAATTTAAAATCAATAAACAATGATTTTGAAAAGTTTTAAGTGTATGGCAAATTTTACTAAGTCAAGTGTACCAAGAAATACGATCTTATATTGGTTCATAAGTTTTTACTTAGTTCAAACATTCGATAACAATAATTTTGATTAAAAAAGTAATATTTTCCATAATTATATTTTACTTTTAATTTTATTTTTATTAGTGAAAATCTTTATTTTTGTAGGCACATCGTGGACAATAATTTTATTATATTTTAATTTAAGGGAATAAAATATTTTATTAATAGGTATTAAATTGTTATTTTAATATGTCATACATAACTAATTTTTTTGAAAAAAATTATTATTTTTTTTTCCTTGGTTTATACGGAGACTTTATTATAATTCATTTGAAATTATAATAATTGGAATAAAAAAATTGAAAACAAAATAAAAAGAATAATTTTATATAGGTTTTAATAAAATAGGGTCATTAATGGAAACAAATTTTATTGTTCACGAATCATTGTTCGACATGTTTTCATCATCTTGTAGTCTCAACCGCACTGGATCTAAACTCTAGTAGAGTAAAATCAAATGACAAAAATGCCATCATAATCACAAAAACCCTAGCCTCCACACGAAAACGAATCGCAGCCGTCGATTCTCAGGCACGCTAGGGTTTATAACGTGCTTCGCTTCTCTATTTCACTCTTCTCTAAGCCCTAGCCGATTCTCTCTCTCTTAGAAGGGCGTGGATCGAGAGCTTCAGCAATGGTGAGAACTGGTTTCTTCAACTGGTTTATTGTGCAATGTATTCCGAGTCTGTTTGGATTCCTAGAAAATACGGGAAATGCATGTTTTCTTCATTTGCGTGTCATTTTTTTGTTTGGTTTTTTAATTATGTTAATAATAAGATGATTCAAGGTTTTCATTTCGTTGTTTTCTGATGGTTTCTGAGAAACCAAACGGGGGGTTTAGGGTTGATGGATCTGAGACAGAGTTCAGTCACTCAATGCTCAAAATGCTCATGATCTGATAGAAATTTTGTTATTGTCTTCTTTTTCTTTGGTTTTTAGGGTTAGGGTTAGGGTTTAGGCGTAGCACTGGGTCATCCGAGAAAAATACGGTTTTAGGTTTTGAAAGACGAAAATCCACATCAACTCAGCTAAATGGCTGTATCAGATTTCTAAAATGGGTTTTTTTCTTTATGTGTTCCATATAATTAAGATCTACTATCTGCAATGCAGGGTTCTTGAAGTGTTTTGCTGGTTCATAAGCTTTCGTCCAATACTGTATCTGGAATTTTGTTTCCTTTACCTTGTATGCATTTATTGTCCAACCAAACATTTATGCACATATATTGCTACAACTATTGCATTTTCCATTAGGTTGTTTCCTGACAGAACATGCATATTTTTTAGTTACAAGTGAAGAAGAGAGCCAGCGGTTTGATTAGTAGTTGATTGTGTTCTGTTTGGTTTGGTGGTAATTTTATCTTTTCATCCAATAATATAATATTTTTCTCCTATTTAATGTAATGGTTTAAATTTGAAGGTGTAGACAATCCCCACTACTAATAATTTTTTGAGATACTTTACTCAAAATTTTTTTTCCCGCTTCATCACTCTTTTTATCTGTAATTTTCCTTTAATTACTCTTATTTGTCAATTTTTAATTGAGTGGCATAAGTCACATTGTTTTATCTTCTTAGGTGATACTCTTCTATTAAATTTATGGCTGCTTGTCTTATATATCAATAGTGTGCTTGTCTTTCATTTTTTTAGTGCTTCATCAATTATCTATTCTGTATTCTAGGTCTTTGTCAAAGCTCAAAAGAGCAAGGCTTACTTCAAGAGGTACCAAGTTAAATTCAAGAGAAGGAGAGGTATTGTACTACATTTCCAATGTTCATTCTTATAGTTTTTGGGTTTTTGTTTGTTCGCTTCTTATGGATTTTATTTCTAAAATTGTCTACAGAGGGAAAGACTGACTACAGGGCTAGGATTCGCCTGATTAATCAAGACAAGAACAAGTATAACACTCCGAAATATCGCTTTGTTGTGCGATTTGTATCCTTAATTTATTATAATAATATTTCCAGAATTCTTCTGATTTCCCCCTGTGGTTCAATAAGCTAGGTTGTTGAGGCTTCCGCCAACCTCTTTTGTTAATTTGTAACATGCATATATCAATTTGGATCTTTGTGTAAAGCTTAAAGATGAAGGACTTTCTTTTGAACATTAAATTCTTTTCATGCATACATCAAATGTAAGCAAAATGGTTACAACATACTGATGTTATGATTTCTTGCTCATTTGAAGTACATTATACTGGGTTACATTTTTCCCTCTTTGAATGATGAGCTTTGTTGTTTGTTATCTGCCAAGCATTCTGTGCTGTTGATCTTTGAAACCTTAACCTTGTTACTAGACTAACAAGGATATTATTGCCCAAATAACATCCGCTAGCATTGCTGGTGATATAGTCCTTGCTTCTGCATATTCTCATGAGCTACCTCACTATGGACTTGAAGTTGGTCTGACCAACTATGCTGCAGGTATATTTATCAGGAATTGGTTCATTGTTCCTAGTTATTTAAAATTTGTCATGTTTATGAATTTTTACTTGTGCCTCTTTGTAAGAACATACCATGTGTAACTTTTTTGTGGCATTAACATGGACTAATTCCTTTTGAGTAGCTTACTGCACTGGGCTTCTCTTGGCTCGCCGTGTCTTGAAAATGCTTGAGATGGATGGTGAATATGAAGGCAATGTGGAGGTACAATTGTTAGATATCTGTGCTTTCCTTTTCTTTCATGGTTTCTTGGTCTCAAGGTTGGCTCGTTCTGTAAAGATATAGTTTTGATGATCACTTATCTGATGTGTACTTGTACTTCTTAGGCAACTGGTGAGGATTACTCTGTTGAACCCACAGATAGCCGGAGGCCATTCCGTGCCCTTCTTGATGTTGGACTTGTGAGAACAACAACTGGGAACCGTGTTTTTGGTGCTCTGAAGGTATTATATTTTACAAGCCTCGCTCAGTTGCTCACTTTTTTGCGTACAGTTAAAGTCTGTCTTTTTATTTTGCACTTAAAATAATGACTATACATCTATTCAGTTAATTCTTCTTGATCCTCTTATACCACCTTATTTCAAAGGTAGATCACCTTTTATGATTTAATGAAAATGTTGTCATTTGTGTATGTCAGTGTTTAACAGTTTGAATTGTAGTGTTACTTCATGATATTTTGTTTTCCCCAATTGCATGTCATTCTCTTAAAAAGAGTGGCTATTTTAACTATCTATGTAATGTGGCTTTTATACTTTATTGAAAGAACAATCATATCCATGCAGTGTCATTCTGCACCCTCTTTCTAGCTTTAGTAACTGAGCAAAAGCAAGCAATTCGCTTGCTTGTTGGCCAAAGTTGAAATGGCTGATCGTCATGATGTTTTGGAGTTCTATTAAATACACTACTGTCCATTCATGACATGTTTGTTTTTGGTTGAATGTTTACTTGAGTCTACTTATTCCCAAGCTGGAGGTCATTTAATTTCAATTAACTACAGGGAGCACTGGATGGTGGCTTGGACATTCCTCACAGTGACAAGAGATTTGCTGGATTCTCAAAGGATAGCAAGCAGCTTGATGCCGAGGTTCACCGAAAGTATATTTATGGTGGCCATGTTAGTGCATATATGGGGGTAAGGCTAAAATTTTGTCGTTTGCCTGTGTTGCACATATAAATGTGATTTCGAAAATAGTGGTTTTCCTTTTCAGATGAAGTAATTTTAATAACTCAGCCCTTTTGTTGGGTGCTTTCCAGACTTTGATAGAAGATGAGCCAGAGAAGTACCAATCTCACTTCAGTGAATATATTAAGAAGGGAGTTGAGCCAGATGACATTGAGGAGATGTACAAGAAGGTTCATGCTGCCATCCGTGCAAACCCAATTCAAAAGAAGGTTGAGAAGCAGCCACCGAAAGAGCACAAGAGGTGAGGCTAAGATTAAATTGGTTCTTTTTTCTATTCAGTTGGCATTTATTATGCTATTATCTGTAGGTTGTTTAATTACCATTTGTTTTTATTCTTCTATATTAATAACTTGGTTTGCTTTATCAAAAAGAGGGGGAGAGCTGGTTTTGGTTTATCAAATACACCTAAAACATGCTTACAGTAATTTGTTTTATAATGAAAATTTCTGTTCCTCTGGTTTGTCTGTATGGTGTGTTTAGGACTTATTTTTATTTTGAAATATTACAACATTGGTTGAAAATTTTGTATTTTGCTAGAGCACAGTTTTGGCAAAGCATGTGTGTTGCTTTTTGTGCAAAATCGCTGCTTTAAATTCCTAGCAGCATTGGTCATGTGAGATTTGGGTTCATTTTCCATCAATATGTCTGAGTGATGATGTACAACTTATGAGGGATGATTATTTATTGTTATTTTTGGGCGGCATCAATCTCCATTTAGGAAGAGAGGAGTATTTCTCCATTCATCAACCAGTGTGCCCCTAAATGCCATATACAAACATCCTCTAAGCACCCCCAGAAAATCTTTTTTTTTTTAATTCTATTTGAATTGTCACTTCTTTATGATACATATTGAGTTGGTTGGTTGGCTGGCCTGGCTGGCCTTATGTATGCAACCCCCTGATTTCTTTGTATTATTCGGTAAATGAGTTGGTGCTATTAATTATGTTAATGGCTTTCTTGTTTGCATCACAGGTACAATTTGAAGAAGCTGACCTACGAGGAAAGGAAAGCTAAGTTGATTGAACGATTGAATGCTCTCAACTCAGCAGCTGCTGATGATGATGATGATGAGGATGATGAATGAATGCATCGTGCCCGGATCTGAGCTTTAATTATTTTCTCTTCACCTTCAGTACACATGCGGCTGTTCTGCAGTTAAATTTGGAACCTAGTTATTTGTTGAAGTTACTTTTTGTTTTTCCCCCATTGAATTTTTGCAGCTTTGAATGGTTCAGTTTTTAGATGGAAAAAAGGGATAATGGATTTTTTTAGCATGGTTTGAAATGCAATTTCAGTTTTGACTTATATTTCACAACTAGACACTGTATGCTATTGCTATGAATTTCACCAATTCTCTTAAATCCAGAAGCCATTGCTTTGGTCTATCGTTTCTCTTTCGTCTGTACTGGATGAATTATGTTGTGCCCCACCGGTAGACCTTTAGATGGCAAAAAATTACTTAAAAACTACTGAAAACTACATTATGTGGAAGGAAGCTGTTCTGCCCTTTTCTGTCCTACTTTTTGGTCTTAAGAATGAGTGATTGTCCTTCTCCGATCCTTACTGCCCAACCTGAGAGCGGACATGGTCGTTTTGCATTAAGTACCTTATTATGGAAGGAATATCAACAAAGAAGTTCATGCTTCTCTCTATTTTGTAAATTGGTTTTTACCATTAATGAATTTGTTTTAATGTATTCTGTCGTGAATTTGCACTAACAGGGCTCTTGAGGATGATTGAAAAAAAATGAATGCTGTTTTTCTTCTTTTCAAATTTTTTTCATCTACGATGTTTGTTGAAATGTCCATTTGCTGCCTTGAAAGAGTTAAAAAGAGAGAATCAACATTTTTCTCATGCTGGGTATGTATTTTCTGTTCTGTATAGGCTATAGAGATAATGGGAAAGATATCAGAGAGAGATATGAGACCTAAAAGCTTCAGAAAATAGCCACACAAAGGGTCCAAAACTATGGACGCCTTATCTTTAACCGACCAATAGTGATCACTTATCAGCCTTCATTTGCTTCTACACATCTGGACACTATCCTCTTTATAGGTCAAGTGACTTAAAGCACATGTTCCCTCATTTGAATTCAAACAACGCCCAAGTGAAAAAGATTCATGGCTCATTCACTAACCACCCCTGCCCCATATGCTGCAACACTCATCTCAACAGAATCTAAGAAGAAACCCCATCTTCAAACTCTAGGGTTTCAGAGAGTGTGGGTTTCCCATCATCAAAGTTCTGCTCAAGCCCTAGATGATCGGCTCATCCACCGCAGGTTCGTATATACGTTCTTCTATTCAAGCCCATCGGTATTTATCAGTAGAGGATTTGTGTGAATTTGAAGAACTGTAACCTATATACTTTACATTGAAAAGAAAGAAAACTAGTGGGCATTGTGGATTAGGACTGCAGTTGGGTATAAAGCTTTGTTGAATTGCAGAGCTCAAGGTAGGACTCGAACTTGAGATCTTACCAATTTCCTGTAAGATTATTCCATTAGGATTTGGACCCATAATGTTTGTCATACTATAAGATGCTTATATGCCATGGAATGTATGTATATCATTGTTCCATTGTTTAAGCTACCAAAGAACTATGTAAGGTAAAAGCACACAATGTGTGCCGAGGATTTTGTTCATCAAACACTGCATTGGATGTTTGATGGGGTTCTTGCTGCAGGAACATTAGCTTGGGCTTGCTTGGAGCGGTGCTAGGGTTGAGTTCTGGTAACCAGAGCGCAAGAGCGGCCAGAAGGCCTCCACCACCACCACCTCAGGAGAAGCAGGACCCCAACCTAAGTGGCGTTCAGGCGAAAGTTTTGGCTAGCAAGAAGAGGAAGGAAGCCATGAAAGAAACCATAGCCAAGCTAAGAGAGCAAGGGAAGGCCATCAACCAGCCATCTGAATAGCTTCTTGATAAGCATTGTTGGAAATACATGTTATTTGAATAAATTTGATTTGGAATAATGTAATCCAAGTTTTCAACATATGCTGTCTCAGAGTGTGTTCGCTCCTTGGGCAGAGGCATGCAAAGGCTTCATATTAGCTTGTTAATTTTATATCCGAAGAATCTGACCTACATTTAAATTACTAATTTGACCAAAGGTTTAACATGATATTATAACTTTGCTTAATTAAAAATTTCTGAGAAATAATATTTTTCTTTTTTTCTTTTTTACTTTTATGCAAGAGAAATAATATTTGAGAAGCATGATGGAAAACTTAAATCTTAAATTTCATTTCCCTTTTATTTTTTTTCTCCATATATTTATTTTTCTCATACTACTTCAATTACCCAAACAGAATATCAAAAAAACATTTAGACTATGTTTCATTCTTGGGAGTAGTAAGAAAAAAAAATATTAAGTTATGTTTGGTTTCTAAAAAAATTGAGGGAAATTATGATGAAAAGAAAATAAAGAGGAAGAAGATAAGGAAAGAAAATATAAAGGAAAATAAAAATTAGATTTAAAATCAATAAATCATTTTTATCTATTTCAAATTTATTTCACATCTTTTTTTCTATTTTATGTAAAAATTAAATAATTTAAAAAAGTATAGATTTCTAAAATTTTAACTAATATTAATTATAATTAATTTTATTTTATATTTAAAAAAAATAAACCGAGAGAATCATTTTCCTTAATAGTTTTTGGAACCAAATACAATCTTAAAGAACATGATTTCTCATACTTTGTTTTAATATATAAAAAATATGAAAGAAAAATGAAATATAATTAAAATTAGTAAAAAAATTTAATATTTTAAAATTATTTAATCTTTATAAGTTAAATAAGTGAAAACAATTTATTAAATTATTATATATATATATATATATATATATATATATATTTTTTTCTTTCCTTTTATTTTATTTTCTTCACATTTTTTTTAAAATTTTCAATAACCAAACATAACTTTAAACTTCAAATGCCATGGAATACCTCAAACTTAAAATATTCTTAATTAATCAAATATATATTTTTTTAATTCTTTAAATATAAAGAGACAAATTATATAATACCTTATATTCTACGAATATAAATAAATTTAAATTATTAAAAAAATACAGAGAAATTAGACCTATGTACAATAAGTGTGATTCGAGATGAACAAATTAAGACCTAAATACAAACAATAAGATCATTCCTAAGGTATATATATATATATATATATAAAAGACCTTCTTCCTTTGCTAGATGTAGGTTGAGACTGTTCAGTATTGAAATGAAACATTGAAATCCAAAATTGGATTTTGGTGAGATTAGCCCCTTTACCATCTCTCTCCTCTGCTGAGAAGAAGAGGCACTGACAAAGATGATGCCCAGATGCTCCATTTCACCATCCAGTGATGTTCAGCTCTTCCACACCTTCAATGGGATTCAACAACTTTCTCAAACTCATCATTTCAAGGTACTGCCCATTCAAAAATTTGTCAAGATTGTCTATTTTCTTTGCTCATTCTGCTTCCCATTTCTTAGATTTCAATGAAATCATTGGTAATATGCTTGTAAGGGATTTCAGTAATTCAATACCCAGGAAGGAAAACCAGAAATTTTCATGTGACTGCTCATTTGAGCATCAGTAATGAGTACGAATTTCAATAATTTTCAATGCCCAGAAAGGAATCAATATTGGGTGTGAAGTTCAGTAATCCAATTCCCAGAAAGGGAAATGAGAAATTTCATGTACTAGGCAGATTTGAGCTTTACAACTGGGCATTGAATTTATTGAAATTCAATACCCAGAAAATGGGATTAGAAAATTTTCATTTGCCGTGCAGATTTAAGCATTAATATTGACTATGAATTTCATTCATTCAATACCCAGAATGGGAAATGAAAATTTTCATGTGCCATACAAGTTTGAATATCAAATTTGTTTATGACTTTCAAGAATTCCGTACCAAAATGTCATATGTGGTAAATTTGAGCGTCAATTTCAAGTTTTAGTGGTTTGCAATTTTATTTGATGGATAGAATAGAGAAAAATATGTATTGCTTCATGGGTCTCCAAGGTTATGGAAAATGCCATGTTGCTTCCATTTCAGGGTTCAGGGTTATGCAATTGTCCATGTCTCATATCAAATCCTTTACCTTTTGCCATTTCTTATTGCTAAATCCTAATATGAACTCAACCCAGCAAAGCTTAAGCCCCTGCTACTCAGATTAGGATACATGAACCTCTGTTTGTTTGTTTGTTGTTGTTGTCGTTATATATATATATATCTTTTTTCCTGTTTCTCCCATTTAGCTCTTTATAAATCTACAAACAACTTCTCTTTGATGGTATAAGTGAAATAAACACACATATACACAATTTTGTAT
Source organism: Vitis amurensis (assembly GCA_037355405.1). Classification (NCBI taxonomy): domain Eukaryota; kingdom Viridiplantae; phylum Streptophyta; class Magnoliopsida; order Vitales; family Vitaceae; genus Vitis; species Vitis amurensis. The sequence continues at coordinate 17,310 of JBAPGN010000375.1, read as the reverse complement.
TTTTAATATTAAATAACATACTGGTCTTTACTTGCATAAATGCCCTACAAAGCTTTGGTTGCTAACTTACAAAAAAAGGCAACCACAACAACCTCAGACCCACCCCTCATCCACCCCACCTTCTATAGAAAAGTTAAACAAAGAAATATTTTGAGTAGAGGCTTGCAACTAGTTTTTAACATGGTTGAACTTAGAGTTGTGCCTACCCATGTAGTTAAAAATTAGGGGTGTCTTTGTCATCAAACAATAATGAAGCTATTATAAGTATTACTCAATTTCAGAGTTTGGGTTAAAAATAACCCTTTTAACCAAACAAATGTGCATTTTGGCCCTTTTTGAAACTTTTGTTCAAAATGGCCTCTTTCTCTCATCCTTTATTTTTTTTATTATTTTTTTTGAAAAAAAAATTGAAGATGGAGGTGTGGGTCTCGATGGGGGCAACTGCGGGCATCGTTAGCTCAGTAAGGTTGCGCCATGAGCGGCACCGACAGGCATGGTGTTGTTGGTTGGCAGTGAGATGTAGCAGGAGATGGAGGAAAGGAAAAATGAGTTTGGTGGGTAGGATGGAGGGAGAGAAAAAGAAAAAGAGATAGGAAAAGAAGGGTGTGTCGTTGGTTGGAGGAGGTGGCGAACGGCGACGGGTCGAAGAAGTAGTGATCAGTGGTGATGGGTGTGCCAGTGGAGGGAGAAGGAAGAAATACAGTTTCAAATTAAAATAAAAATAAAAATACAGGAGGCTAGTTTGAACAACAGTTTCAACACAAGCCCAAAGTAAAATTTTTGTTTGGGTCCAAGGCCACTTTGACCCAAAATTCCTCAATTTCATGTGGCCTTTGACCCAAAATTCCTCAATTTCACATAATGATGAGATATTAGCACTTGTTTTGTTTCATCCTCACCTTATACCATGTTGCCCTTTAGTTAATTTTCAGTTATCCCGTAGTGAGAGTTTGAAGTGCACTTGTATTTATTCAATGAGAGTGGTGTATGAGCTGGTGAAATTTTGATTTATACAATTACTCCTTTTTCACAATGAAGAAAATGTGGCAGTGACATTTTAGTAATGCATATCATACATACAGAAGGACGGTTTTCTTCCTTTCATAATATAGATAGATATAGGTATGCATACATAAGCCCATAAGAAAAATGGCTTATGTGTATATACTTATTCTCTGAATGCACTAATTAGTTTGGTGATTTTTGTGCAGGCATGGTTCTTAGATCAATTTGGAGTCCTTCATGATGGGAAGCAACCTTATCCTGGTGCAATCTCAACATGTATGTTTTCATCTGTTAGTTTGGCATTTGGTAAACTTGGTTTAGTTGATTTCATCAGTTGTTTGATCTGAAATTGAGTAATGTTGCAGACTTATAATGCTTATTATTGTTAAATTCTTTTATTGGATAATAGTGGAAAAGCTGGCCACCAGTGGTGCCAAGATGGTGATTATCAGTAATTCTTCAAGGCGTTCGTCAATTACCATCGAAAAAATGAAGAGCCTTGGCTTTGATCCTTCTCTTTTCGTAGGAGCAATCACTAGTGGAGAATTAACGCATCAGCACCTACTCAGGTTGAATGTCATTTGTTTTTTTCTTTAGCTAAGTACTGAAATTGTTTATAACCTTTTTGTAATTGATATTTGATACCATTTTGACAATGAGCAAATTATTGTCCAATTCACACTTTGTGTTTGCCTGAGGCCAGTAAAATAAATGATCACTCAATATAGCATATCCATCCTTTTTTTTCCTGCTGTGTTTTTTTGTGCCAGTGTCTTGAAACTGCCATGGATTTTATCATGAATAGGAGAGATGATGCTTGGTTTGCAAAATTGGGAAGATCCTGTATTCACATGACCTGGAGTGACCGGGGTGCTATATCTCTTGAGGTATTCTGAATGTTTTAGTGCTTTTGGTGATTACCTTCTCCCACTTTTCAGTTCTTGCTCAATTCAAATATCCATATCTTGGAGAAGAACCTGTGATTTTTGTTCCAATCCTTTTTTTCCTCTTCCTTCCTACTTACTACTTTTCATGTCTAGAGGCATTTATCTTTCCCTTGGTTTTCTTTAAAAACATATACAACCTCACTCCTTGTGAGGAGGAAAAAGGTAAAGGATACACCATAGGTCATTGGAACTAAGCATTTTGCACTACATGGTTTTGAAAGATAAAACTTTACCTGTCCTGTGGAATTAGAGAATGACCCAAGGTTGAATGTACTAGCACCAGGGTAACCAAAGTGTAATGGGATGCCCTATTTGGAAAGGTAGAAACTGTCAACCTTGTTATAAAGGAAGGCCTTTTATTGTTGATTCACATAAAGCGTCTAACTAACTGGGGTGTTCACTTCGTTAATGAAATTAAGACTGCTTTTCCTATTAAATGATTATATTATAACCTCATTTCTTATAATTTGCTATATTTTAGGTCTAAGCTAAAATTGAGATTCATCCAATGCCACAAGCACCATTATGATCTGTTTTTAGGCTTTGATTAAATTATTAGACATAGCGACTTTTTTTGTGCATTTTCTAATTGTTAAATATGACATCAATAGTTTATAACAATGAAAGGCATTTAGAGGGGAGCTGAGAAATTCATAATCATTGATTTTTCATTTAAATCTCTTGTTCCAGGGCCTTGGCTTGCAAGTTGTGGATAAAGTTGAAGAAGCTGAGTTTGTTTTGGCCCATGGCACTGAAGCCTTGGGGCTCCCTTCCGGTGCTGTACTCCCCATGAAACTTGAGGATCTTGAGAAAATATTGGGGCGTTGTGCAGCCAAAAATATCCCTATGGTGGTAGCAAATCCAGATTTTGTGACTGTTGAAGCTAGAGCTTTTTGTGTCATGCCTGGTAATAAAGTTTTTTATCACATGGGGATGGTTGGTTATTTTATTCTCTTTGGACTTGAGAATAACATTCTCTAATGAAAAATGCACAGTTCATGTGATTGGCTTAATAATTCACCATTCTAGATATGATAGCTAATTCACTATCTTAGATTTAGAGAATGGAAAGATATGAAGTGTGTTTTTTTTTTTGGTTTGATTGCAGAAAATAATATTCTTCAGCAGAAAATCTATTTTTTCATGTCCTGCAACGATTTTTCTTGTTTTACTGAAATGCAAGAGTCACCACTCATACTATTCAGAAGTTCATGTCAACTCTAGCCATCCAATCCTAAATCCCTGAATCAAATTACTCCCTGCATAACGAAGTTGACATGCCAATATTGGATTCTTTGATACATCACTTGATCATCAACATTGACTAGTACTCCTACTAGATCCTTAGTCTCACAGGGTTTTCACATGAACTGAAACTTAATTTGACATAATTTAGAAGCTATAGAATTGCAAATCCAAACCAGTGCTTGACAAGGAGATGAATTTTTATTCATCTCTTTAGTTTCACCAATTATTGGAGGTCTTTTGTGGATATAGAAGTTGTTTCATTTTGGGATTTGGAACCATTTTTATCCATTGACTATTTGAGTTCTAATATATTTGAGTACTTTTAGATGCTAGCTAATGCACAGTATCTATTGTTCTTTACGCCTTGCTTGAAAGCTGTTATATTTTTGTCGTTCTGTTTCTTTATGATGTAAATATTCATTTTTGATCTTGTTAGGTGCGTTGGCAGCCCAATATGAAAAACTTGGGGGTGAAGTAAAATGGATGGGAAAGCCTGACAAGGTGAAGCAGTTAGACCATTATTAGTTTTTCCTTTCTTCCCATCCCTTAATAGCTGCAGATGCATTTTGCTTGTAAATATGCACCACACCCACATATTTGTCTTTTAATTTGTTTTGTGGAGAAGCTTAGTTTATTCACAAATAAAGAAGAAACAGTGTTTCTAGATAGCCAACCCACACAGGCACACCTCTTGAGGTCCCTGGATGATAACCTATGCTTCAATTACCCTCTAAATTGCTTTACTACTTAAGATTCAATGGCTTATGTGGCTATGCCCGACCAAGAACAATGAGGGATGTATTCTTCTATTCACCCCTCCACTCTATTGAATGATGCTATATTCTATTTGCCTGAGTATGGAGCTTTGTGGTTTATTTAGCTTCGCTCTTTTTAGTGTTGTATGAAGCTAGTTCAACCCCCTTGGACAGAATATTGATGAATTACTTCTTCTGTGGTTAACAATCCGAACCTCCTCTGGCTGTCTCTTGCCAATAGCCATGTGCACCATGTACTTCTCAAAAATACAAGCCTGCACCTGTGTGCTCAATCTCTTCTTAGTGAAATGGTAAAACTGTGCCAAGGGATGCTCTTATGGGAACAAACTTCCTCTAATCAGTTGTGTTTGATTGGAACCATCTACAAGAACTTGCAATTGCAGCAACCTCTAGGGTCCAATGTACCTCCTTGCTGACTGTTGGATCTGAGCTCAGCACCATTCTAAAGTAATGTCTTGCTGACTATTGGATTTGAGCTCAGCACCATTCTAATGTAATGTCCTGAAAGCTCTGTCAATGGATTCAGTCATCTTTCTAGATAGTTTCACATATTAAAATTGAATATTTGGGGCTGAAAATAAAGGATTAAATTAGTTGAAGCCTACTCACATAAGATAGTGCCTTGCTACCTCATGATTGCTCCTAAGTCATTTCAACCAAAGGCCTCCAATCCACATATTTGAGCTGAGAGGAAATCAGCGGAATGCTCAGATATCCGACTGGGCTCCATTTCTTCAAATGGTTAAAGGTTTCTTAGTCTTCCAGTTAACCTTCCCTGAGTTCCCAAGAAAAGAACCGACCTCTTGGATGGATTAGCTCTAAGACTTGACAACTTCTCCAAGAGACTGAGCACCAGTTTTATGGTGGCCATGGAATCAAACTATCTCCTCTATTGTGCTGGCATTATTGGGAAATGTGTGAAATGCTGATTCTTATGATATCCTGTATGATGGCTCACTGACGCTAATTTCCCTTCCTATGATAATTCCTGAGAAGACCAAGATAGCTCTGTTTTTGGCCCACATGCAAACTTTAGAAGTTGCACTGTCCAATAGTCTCTTGGTATCATCAACTTATTTCAGAAAAATATGATGCAATTTTATCATGTCTAAATTCCCAAGTTCCTGTTATATTCTTCTTCAATAACTTGAAGTTCCTGACAGCTGATTGTAGACCAACCTAAGGAGGACTAGAGAGCTTTTTTTCTGTTGAGACTGTTTTTTCCCATAGGTTTATACAAATTCCCATAGTTCTTTCATAGATCATGGTAAATAATGTTTAAAAGCTTATCTTGGTAGCAAGAATTGCCACCATAATCTAATCTCTGCCATAGATTTGTCCACCAGACATACTTTTAATTTGGATGATGATGACCATTCATGCAAATCTAGTTCATTCTCAATCCAATGGGATGTTTCAAAGAAATTGATCATGTTTGCTTAAATTTAGGGTGCAAGTTTCTTTTCTATTATTTCCCTAAATGATATATTTTGTGTTGTTATGATTCTCTGGTTAGATTTATTTTTATCCTCCTAATTTGTATGTGGAATTCATGCTTGATCTTACAACCCTGTTTAGGTATCATAAATGAGGATGATAAGGGTTTTCCCGCACTAATATACACATTTTTTTTTTCCTGTTACATGTGCTTCCCTTTTGCATTCGTTAGTCACTGTATTTTTACTGCATTTGGCAATCTTATCAGATAATCTATAAATCAGCTATGGCCATGGTTGGTGTAGATGCTTCAGATTGTATTGCCGTGGGCGATTCCCTCCACCACGACATAAAGGGTGCAAATGTAGCTGGGATCCAATCAGCATTCATCACAGGCGGTATCCATGCAAATGAACTTGGGCTTGGCAGTTTTGGAGAAGTTGCAGATTCATCTTCTGTGCAAGCTCTTGCATCCAAATATGATGCACATCCATCATATGTATTACCTGCATTTTCATGGTAGAACTTCTCATATTGGTAGGTGTTGTTCCTCTCACATTTACAAACTCATAGAACTCAAAATAGTCAATATGTAAGAGCTTTAGTCAGTTTGAGTGGCAACACCTTAACTACTTCTCCATTAAGAATACATTTGAAATAGATACAAGTACTGTGTCTATTAGCATGTACTTCTGCCTTGAAATTACCCACTCCTTAATTGAGAATATAAAATTTGTTTACTACAATTCCATTTAGGGCATGTTTGGAATGTTGGAATAGGGAATGGGAATGGTAAACTCATTCCATTTCTTATTTATTCCCTTGTTTCGATTACTCATTAAAAGTGGGAACATGAATAAAAAATTCATTCCCGGAGAAATCAAAACCCATGCTTTTTAGGATTTTGAATTCTCTCTGGTACTTTGATTCACCTCCATTTTCATTCCTATTCTTGTGTACCAACTGCACTCTTACTGCATCCTACAGTAGATAAAAGACAAAAATGGTGAAAATGCATTTAAGCACACCTGCATTTCTCATACTGGTCATATCATGAGTCAATTTAGGATATTAATTTTGCTCCTCTAACTTCCCCCAAGATTTGTTTTGCCCCTTGATACCACTGTGTAAGAATTTTCTTGGTTATGAGTTTTCAGGCTTTCATAATGACCAGGTTTCCTTGAATTTTCTTGATTTTGAGCTTGCAGGCTTAGCAACATTCCACTTCCTTTGAATTTTCTATTTTTGGATTTTCAGGCTTCCCAATCAAGGAATTTCCTCTTGAGGACGACAAAGTCTCTAAACTTGGTTAGATTGGCTTGCTACTACTTTCTTTGAACCAAGGCCCTTGGTTACGATTCCCCCCCAAAATAAACCGAGATTCAAGCCCCCAGCAACAAGATCCAGAAATGGGTGAGTTAGCAGAAAAAAAAAATCTATTGTTAAATATTCCAGATGAACTGAAAGTTTGGTGAAAAGAGCTTTTGATCAAACTGGCATTTTTCACCCTGATATGCTTTAGATGCTGGCATTGTTTACTTCTCCATTTTGATGCTGATATGTTTTTGATATAGAGTTTCATGTACTATAAACAAGTTATGGCTCATCTGAATTGTAAGTTACAGTTACCTGGTCATCATTCTCTCTTTCAAGATACCTTATTTTTACCGTTAAAATCCTTATTGGTATTTAAAGCTTTTAGAAAAAATTGGTTATTCTACCTGGTAATAGAACTATTCACAATATCAGATTCATGTTTACACATTTTTGTCTCAATTAGGGATAGTAATAGTACATATTTTTTGGATTTCTATCCCGTGTTGCATCTAATAGAACAAGTTTGAGAAAATGATAAACCAGTAGGAGCAAGTTTGAGAAATTTATTTTAGAACCCAAAGTGGGTTTGGATATTGATTCGTCTCGCATGGTCCCGTCTAGATGTATAATTAATAAAAAATAATTTTTATTTCATTTTTTTAAACATATATAATTTTTTTCAAAAAAAAAGAAGAAAAAAAGTTATTTCTCATATTCACCTTGCCTTGTCCCGTTTGTTTGTTTATTTATTTATTTTTGGGACGAAAATGAGAATATCTTTAAGTGATTGGGATGGGCTCAAGATGGGGGTGCTCCATCCCGAACCCGCTTTTGTTGTCATCTGTAGCCTCAATTGTTTAATGGGAGGTCATGAGTTCAAATTTACTACATGTTTATTTTCTTCAATTTGTTGAGTTTATGTTAAGCCTTAAAGAGACGGTTTGTGATTCGTTTGCCTATGGGTGTGATATCCTACATGGGTTAGAGAGCAAAATTCTTAACATTATATATGTAGTGATTTTCTTTTAATTATATAGATGTGTGTTGAGGTCATAAGGACTTATGAGCTCAAAGTGGACAATATGTATACCAAAAGAGTATGTACATAAGACTATGAGAGTGGTATCAGAGTAGAGAGGGCATGAGAGTGGGTTACAAATGGGAGTGAGTGAGGGTGTAGGCTATAAAAAATGGTGTCACAAAGGTTGATGTGTGGGGAACAATATCTACTTCTGACATGACAGTATCTTTTACATGGAAGGGAGTTAGTTGTTACAACGATGATATCTACAAGAGAGGAGTGGGTTATTACAAAGGGTTCATGGATGACGAATAATATCTACTTGGTACATAACAATATCTACATGGGTAGGAGTTATAATGACAATGTCTATAGTAGAGGGGTAAGTTATTACAAGAGCGCATAAAAGTTGAACAATACTTAACAATATTTTTAACACCGAAAGAAGTGAGTTGTTATCACGGTTCATGAGCAGCGAACAATATCTATTTTTATATAGAAGTGAATTGTTATAAGGACTCATGGGCGACGAATGATATAATATTCATATAGGAGGGAGTAAGTTGTTATAAAGACAATATTTATACAAAAAAGAGTAAGTTGTTACATATGGTATCAGATCCGACTTTTAAAGTCTAAGAGTGAATAATAACTACAAGAGTTGAGAGGAGTGATCACATAATGGTATGTCAATCTTTGCATATTAGAGTAGTTACATGACAATATGTATATCTTTTCATATACAAATATGGATTGTATTATGAACCCAGGTTTGTATTTTACGAAAATTCACTTTATGTTACATCATCACCATTGGAATGGGAATCTATTGAAAGATTCCCATGACGTCTTCAAACATTTTGATAGTCCTGTGGCGACAAACTGAATTGTTTTTGTCCCAATACATTTGTTGCAAAAAATAGTAGTTTTTTTGAGAACCAAGGCCTAGTCCAAGGGGAAGTGGCCATGTGCATCTCACTCGAATCAATGTTTTTTGTCCCATGTTCACAAAAGTCTACCATGTCCTTTTGAGAAATGAAATGAAATTGAAATTGAAATTGAAATGAAATTTGCATATCATGTGTTTCGTAGTATGTCATTATTTTCAGTCAAAACCCTTTAGATTTTGTGCTTGTGCTTGTCTAAACCCACGTGGAAAAGGTTTCAATTACATTTAGGAATTTTTTGATATTGAAAAAGTGACTTTTTACTAATTTTCCATAAAAAAATTATAATTAATTAAAAGTGCTTACATGGCTATAGATCTTTCAATTTTATCTATTTATTTATTTTTTTACCCTGTTTGCAATTTAAATTTTATTTTATTTTTTTAATTATTATTCAATAATTCTCACATTAAAAAAATTAAATATAATTAAAATTATATTTTAAAAATTATTTAATTTTTGTCGAATAATTAAATAAATAAATAAATTTGAAATAATACATAAAAAATAATTTATTAACTTTAAATTTATTTATCTTGATTTTTTAAATTTTTCTTTTTTCTTTATTTTCTTTTCATAGTATTTTCTAGGAATTAAATATAATCTTAAACAAATAGAAAAATTGATTTAATATTATTGACTTAGTGAAATTATGGCTTTGAATTTATTTTCAACTTTTAGTTGAAATCAAATATAGATAATTATGGTTTAATTGTATTTTACAAATAATTATTTTTAAATTTTCGATTGAATTTTACAAATAATTATCTTTATTTTAGTGGTTTTTTTATATTTTTTATTTTATATATATTGTAAATTTTAATAAAGTAATTTATTATTATTAGAGTATGGAAAAATTAATTTTAAAAATTTTAAATATATTTTAAACATTATTCTATTGGTTTTAATTAATTTAAAAAATAAATTCGTCTTAAAACGTAAATTTACTTTAACGGTTTCACCCAATCCATCATGTTTTGGGTTGATTCGGTTTCCGGCTATGCCAATGCAGCCACACTTTTTTAATGCCTTTTCACTTATTGAAGTTAAATTACCATTTTATCTTCAATGACTAGGGGCCACAAAGAGGGCTAATTAAGTAATTGCATAAATCGAGATCAGATTAAAGGTAGGCTCGAGTAAATTTTTGCCGACGTGGCGCAAAACGAGAGCACCAAGAGATAAAAAGGAGAAGAGAAGCGTGGAAAAATCGTTAGCAGATGCTCTCAGTCACGTGCTCATTTTTCACCCCTCTCTCTCTCTTAGGATAAAGTATAAAACAGCAGCATCACCACCACCAACATATAAATAAGAAATCTTGCAGAAATTTCAGATCTGTACATTTTTTTTCCTTTTTTGTGTTTCTCTTTGACTCTCAGCTCTCATCTCCATTTCTAGGGTTCCACATAGAGGGAGAAGAAGGAAGGCGGTGAAGAAGAGAGAAAGGGAAGGGAGATGGATGGAGAAGCGCCACTGCCGGACGCCGACACGGTGATGTCCGACGCGGTACCGCCGCCGGATCCGCATCACCAGCAGCAGCATGCCCCGGTGCCTGGGATGGAGAATATTCCGGCGACGCTTAGCCACGGCGGCAGATTCATCCAGTACAACATCTTCGGGAACATCTTCGAGGTCACGGCCAAATACAAGCCTCCGATCATGCCCATAGGGAAGGGCGCTTACGGCATCGTGTGGTAAAGAGCAATCTCGCTCGTTTGTCTCGGTCTCTACGTTGGTGATTTTTTATTTTTTATTTATTTTTGTTTTGAGATTTTTGATTCGATTTGGTTTCTTTTGGTGGTAGCTCGGCTCTGAATTCGGAGACGAACGAGCACGTGGCGCTAAAGAAAATAGCGAATGCGTTCGATAACAAAATCGATGCGAAGAGGACGCTTCGGGAGATCAAGCTTTTGCGGCACATGGATCATGAAAACGTCAGTGAGTGATAGTTACTGATTCTTTGATTTCAGTTTGTTTTTGTGTCAATGTAGAAAGGGAATTTCATTCTTTTGTTGTTTTTCTGGTTTGCGTTGTGTTGTACAATCAAGATTGTAGTAACCTTGGTTTGTTTGTTTGTGTTTTTTGTTTTGCCAAAGAAAGCAAGAAAGGCTTATCTCAATTATTCTGTTTTTTGAATACTATTATACAAATATGAATAGAACATTATGCAGTGATTGTGTTGTTTTTCTATAAATGACATTTTCTATAAAGAAAGGTTAAGATGTAAAGTATTCTGTTTTTAGAATACGAACTTATCCTCTGACAAGCATTTAGTTTACAAACATATAAAGAAGTTGTGTGATGATTATCTTATTTTTCTAAATGTGACTTGATTATTTTGTTTTTTTGTATATGACATCTTTCAACCAAAAAGTTATATATACACACAAAATGAAGTAGGGGAGGACCTAATATTGTTGGCTAATATGCAACTTGTTGTGTTCTAATCATTTGTTGGCAAATGTGCAACTTGTTGGGTTCTAATAATTTGTTGGTTAATATGTCAAGCTCAAAAGACACACAAATGAAGTAGGGAAGGACCTAATATTGTTGGCTAATATGCAACTTGTCGTGTTCTAATCATTTGTTGGCTAATGTGCAACTTGTTGGGTTATAATAATTTGTTGGTTAATATGTCAAGCTCAAAAGACACTGTGGTGTAGCATTCTGTCATGTGGAAACCATGGAACGTGGAACCGTGGTGGCGAAGGATTCGATTGTTTATACTGCATAATCAAGCTATTAGGAAATAATATTGGAGATAGTGTTTGATTGCTTTCATTGTGAGGGGGTTGTGTTTTGTTGTTGAAGAGGGTAGGTAGCTGTCATTTTCCAAAAGGGATCCAAACTGTGCACAAGTTTAGTTAAAAACACCCTTCCTTAGCATTTTTATATGGTTAGGACTGATACCATTGGGTTGAACTCATTGGTATTCAGAATGGTGTTAGCGAAGAGAAACCACCGGCCTCATAAAGTTGAAAATGATTGATGATGTGGGATAACTTTTAAAAGTCTACCTATTATTTAATGCTGATAAATGACATTTTAGGAGCCACTCAAGTCTTGCTGGAAAAATGAGAGATGAAATTGTAATCTTGTGAGAACATTATAATTTATCCTCTTGGAAAGATGAGAATGGATCTGAAATCTTGTTGAAAATTGTGAATTTGGTTGTACCCTGTTGTTCATCTGAACCAATCTCATTAGTATCTGAAGTTTTTTTTTTTTGTCTAATTTGGTAAGCTCTGTAGGCTCAATTTTTTTTTATAAAAATTGTTGGAATCCTTTATCAATTCTACCTCTGAAATCAATATTAGAATAGTATGTGTTATTATAAGTGGAATTTGCTCTGGGTTTTGCTCAAAAAAGCAAGAAAAGTATTTCCAAAATAGTAACCAAACACTACCTAATCATTCTCTTTCTGTATAGCCTGTATTTAAGGGAATACAATCGTGTATAAAACTGAAAATACTAACCAAACACTACTAGTCATTCTCTTTGTGTATATCCTGTATTTAAGGAAATACAATTGTATATAAAACTGTAGCAATACGAGTTTGCTATACATAACTGATCCAATTAGGGACCAGATTTTTTTTTTAATAATTATTTTCTAAAAGAAATGGAAAATATATGTTCCCAATAGACAAAGGGATATAGGAAAGTAGGACAAGCCGTCCTTAAACTAACTGAAATGCTGAGGTTATTGTATTGTTTTAGTCTAGGTAGCACTACTTGGACTCTTTTTTTCTTTTTTGGGTTACTTTTCAGTGAGGAGCTTATGGCATTGTTCTGTATAAGTTGGAAGCAACAGAATCCAGAATGGTAGTGCCTGCCATTATTGCTGTAATGACTGACCATTAGGAAATAATATATATATATATATATATGTTATGAGAAACAATTGTATCATAGAGAAATAAATGCATAAAAAGATGAGAAATTTCTTGCCTGGAAAGTGTGCAGAAAAGGCAAAAAGAATTGAGCAACCCAGAATGAAACAAAGAGGGAAGCCAAATTATTAAGGAAGCTAATATGATTTTTTTTTTTAAAATAAAATAAAAAGTAAGCATGATTGTCAAATGTGGATGGATACCCTTCCTAATCCCTTACTTTTTAATGGACACCATCAAACTAGGAACACCTAGCCTTAACTCATTTGGATTCCATTGTTTTTTTTATTCTTTTTTCGCTTGCAACTAGAGGGTATTGCTAGATCCTGTTTTGTGGTGTAGGGACTCCTTAGGGGAGAGATTAGGGAAGCTTGTTCCTTTTAGATTTCTCAAATAGGTTTTGTTGACCTGGGGCCTTGTGATCAGCCTCTTATATAGGCCCCATTTGCACTTACTTTTCTTCCTTTTTCTAGGTTTTAATGTCTACCACCCTCCATGTACTAGGACTTTTGCCTCTATAAGCTATAGTTTCCTAGTTCACTCCATTGATTCTCTTGTTCACTTTTAGGTCCTCCGTTTTTTTTTTTTGCCTTTCCCCAACACACCACCCCCCACCCCAAACAGACACACACACACACACACACACTCACACTCACACACTTACTTCCTTTGCTTCTTATGTTTTCGTGTCTACCCTCTTTGTACTAGGATTTGCCTCTATAAGCTATAGTTTCCTAACAAAAAAAATATGTTAAATTTGTTTTACTCCATTTATTATCTTTTTGACAAGTGAAAAGATAAATTTTATAAGTAAACAAGGATGCTATACATCAAGGTATATAGGAAATATACAAAGGGTACCCAAAGACACAACTCACTCTTTTGACAAGTGAAAAGATAAATTTTATAAGTAAACAAGGATGCTATACATCAAGGTATATAGGACATATAAAAAGGGTACCCAAAGACACAACTCAAAAGGGAGAGGACAACCAAAAGATAACCACTCTCTTCCTCATCAAGAACAACACCCCTCCACCCACCCACCCACACACACACACACTCTTTTTGACAAATAGAAGGATAAATTTTATAAGGCAACAAGGATGCTATAAATCAAGTTATATAGGACATATACAAAGGGTACCCAAAGACACAACCCTGAAGGGGGTTTATGTCTTTGTTGTGCATGCCAAGCTCAGTTAGACAGAGACTAGAGCAAATTCAAAGGGATTTCCTTCAGGGAGGTGGAAATTTAGAGCGAAAACCTCATTTAGTAAGATGGGAGTTGGTGTGCTTAAGTAAGAAGAAAGGGGGTTTGGGGTCAAGTGTCTTTTGACACTCAATAAGACTCTTCTTTGTAAATGGAATTGGTGGTTCGCAAATAAGAGAGAGGCTTTGTGGAATCAATTGATTAGAGGGAAGTACGGGGAAGAAAGAGGGGATGGTGTTCTTGGGAAGTGAGTGAGTTGTATGGTGTTGGGTTATAGAAAAGGATAAGGTTAAATTGGGACATTGTGGGTACTAGGATTTCTTTCCTTGTAGGTAATGGGCAGAGGGTGAGATTTTAGAGGGATAGGTGGTGTGGGGATTCTCCTTTGTGTGTGTCATTCCCATCCTTGTTTGCTTTAGCTGTTGATAAGGAGGCATGGATGTCGAATATTTGTGACCCCTTGGCTAAGGGGGGTTAGGGGGGGTAGAGCCCTTGTTTCTCAAGATCCTTTAATGATTGGGAGGTGGAGGAGGCGAAAAGCTTCTTGGGGCGGTTGCATGGGAAGAGAGTGTGCGGTGATGTGGAAGACATGGTGTTTTGGACCGAAACAAAGAGTGGAAAGTTCTTGGTCAAATCCCTTTACTATGCTTTAGAGTCGGGCAAACCTTCTTTGTTTCCCTCAAGTTGCATTTGGAACATGTGGGTACAACCCAAGATTAGCTTCTTTGCTTAGGAAGCTACGTGGGGAAAAGTTTTAACTTTGGATTTAATTCAAAAAAGAGGATGGGTCATGGCAAATAGATGCTTTTTGTGCCATGAGAAGGAAGAAACTATAGACCACTTTCTTCTTCATTGTACTAAAATAAGGGTCTTGTGAGAATTGTTCTTCACGTTGGTTGGTGTGTCATGGGTGTTGCCTTCTTCAATTAGAGCGACTCTCCTTAATTGGCATGGTTCTTTTGTGGGCAAACAACGTAAGAAGGTGTGGAGAGCAGCTCCTCTATACATCTTTTGGACGGTTTGAAAGGCGAGAAATAAATTGACCTTCAATGAGGATGTGCTTTCGATCCAAAAACTCAAATACTTTTTTGTTCTTTCCCTTTGGTCAAAGGCAAAGTTGTTTATAGTTGATTGCCCTCTAACTTTAGTTAGTTTTATTGATTGGTTGGACTCTAGTTAAGGTTGTTTTTTGACTCGACTGGACGCTTGTTTACTTGTACTTATTGGCTGGTTTGGTGGTGGGTGTATAGGTATTGTATACCTTGAGTCGCTTTTTTGGCGCCTCTTTTTAATAGATCTTTTCTTTACCCATTATTTAAAAAAAAAAAAAGGACACAACCCTGAAGGGAGAGGACAATCAAAAGACAACCACCCTCTTCCTCACCAAGAACCCACTCAATATACAAAATTAATATGAGATAGTGAGTCTTCTTCTATTGACATGCTACCCCGTGACAAAAAGATTACAAAGGAAAGAATGTTTTAATGCTTGAACTGGCTGCTCCAAACCATTAAATACTCTTTGGTTTCTTTGCTTCCGATTGTCCAAAAAAAAAAAAAAAAAATTGCAAAAAGGAGCCACTCTTGAAACCTTAGGAGTTAGGGCCTGGATTAGGGAAGCTTGTTTCTTTCAGATTTCTTTAATAGGTTTTGTTGACCTAGGGCCACCCTTGATCGACCTCTTGCTAAACCTTAGAGCCACTCTTGATCGATCTCTTGCTAAACCCTCTTTGCACTTCCTTTTCTTCCTTTTTTTTTTTTTGGTGTTTTAATGTCTACTCCATGTACTAGGGTTGCCCTCTATAAGCTATAGTTTCCTAACAGACAAATATGTTTAAATTTGTTTCACTCCATTGATTATCTTGGTCACTTTTACGTCCTCCGTGCCCTCTCAACACACACACCTTTTTTGACAAGTAAAAGGATAAATTTTGCAAGTAAACTATGATGCTATACATCAAGGTATACAGGATGTATATAAAGGGAACCCTGAAGGCACAACCCTAAAGGGGGAGAGGACAACCAAAAGACAACCACTCTCTTCCTCACCAAGAACCCACCCAATATATAAAATTAATAGAAGATTGAGCCTACTTCAATTGACATGCTACCCCATGAAAAAAGACTACTAAGGAAAGAATGTTTCAATGCTTGAACTGGATGCTCCAAACTATTAAATACTCTTTGGTTTCTTTAGTTCCAATTGTCCAAAAAATGCAAAGGCCTTGTGATCAGCCTCTTGTTAGGCTCCTTTGCACTTCCTTGTCTTCCTTTTTGGTGTTTTAATGTCTACTCCATGTACTAGGGTTTGCCTCTATAAGCTATAGTTTCCTTACAAAAAATATATATTTAAATTTGTTTAACTCCATTGATTATCTTGATCACTTTTATGTCCTTTGTGCCACACATACACACACACATGCACACCACATATGCATGCATGCATACACGCACACATGCACACGCGCATGCATGCTCCCACACACCCACACTTTTTTGACAAGTAAAAGGATAAATTATATAAGTAAACAAGGATGCTATGCATCAAGGTATAAAGGATGTATACAAAGGGCACCCAAGGGCACAACCCTAAAGGGGCAGAGGACAGCCAAAAGACAGCCACTCTCTTCCTCACCAAGAACCCACCCAATATACAAAATTAATACAAGACGGTGAGCCTACTTCTATTGACATGCTGCCCCATGACAAAAGACTACCAAGGAAAGAATGTTTCAACGCTTGAACTGGTTGCTCCAAACTGTTAAATACTCTTTGGTTTCTTTCCTTCCAATTGTTTTAAAAATGCAAAGGGGAGCAGCTCTTGAAACCTTCTTATGTTTCCTTGCTATAAAGGAACCATGCCACCCTATAAATGTGTCCTTTTACTGATGAAGGAAGGACCCAAGCAATGCCGAACAAAGAGAAAACACATGCACAACCAATAAATATGTATGCATATATATATATTCTAATTATTGTTGGAATTCCTCATCTATTTTTTATCTTCACATTTCTGTCCATTATAAGTTGCCCAAGTTATGAGGCCAAGATGGCTACTGCATGGTCAAATTACTAAGAAACTATGCTAAGATAACTGATAAAGTTTTTTATCCCCATCTAATTGATAAGTCATGGCCTCTCTTGGGTGAGTATTGATGTTAAACATGCCTGCTATAAATTTGTAATCCAATGTATATGAGATACATCATATTGAGCAACTTGTAACATATTTTATGAGTTTTGTTTGGATTTGCTTGAATGTTGTGGAGTATGCTTCTATAAAATGTTTGCCCAAAATACTCATATCACTTTTTAAACTATTTTCAGTAAAAATATGCTATTAGCTTATGCGATAGCCATGTTTGAAAAGGCTATTGAGGCTTACACCTTGAGGCTCGCCTCAAGGTGAGGCTCTACAAATTAGCCTTGAGGCTATAGCCTCAGTTAAGGTAATTTAGGCTTAAGCCTCACCCTGTCGACGGTTTATAGCTTTGAGGCTATAGCCT
>JBAPGN010000374.1:0-29329 GCA_037355405.1 Vitis amurensis | reverse complement strand
GAAGCACCAGTGCAAGTGAAGCTTTGTCCTAATTGTAAATCATATGAACACTTGGTGGAGGAATGCCCTGCAATTTCAGCTGAAAGGGAAATGTTTGGAGATCAAGCAAATGTTGTTGGACAATTCAAGCCCAATAACAATGCGCCTTATGGAAATACTTACAACTCAAGTTGGAGGAATCATCCAAATTTCTCATGGAAGGCCAGAGCAACTCAGTACCAACAGCCGGATCAACCATCTCAACAATCTTCAAGTCTTGAACAAGCAATAGCGAATCTCAGCAAGGTAGTGAGAGATTTTGTTGGAAACCAAGAAGCCATCAATGCTCAACTTAGTCAAAGAATTGACAGAGTGGAGAGTACTTTGAATAAAAGGATGGATGTAATGCAAAATGATATATCCCAAAAGTTTGATAATCTCCAATACTCAATTTCAAGGCTCACAAATTTGAACACAGTGCAAGAAAAGGGAAGATTTCCTTCTCAACCCCACCAAAACCCCAAGGGTGTCCATGAAGTGGAAAGCCTTGAGGGAGAATCATCACAGATGAAAGATGTCAAAGCCTTGATCACTCTAAGGAGTGGTAAAAAAAATTGAGAAGCCAACACCCAAGCCACATGTTGAGAAAGAAGAAGAGATAAAAAAAAGGGAGGAAATGGAAGACAAAAAGAGTGAGATCAGTAAAAAGAAGAAGGACTATGATTCAACAATGAATGCAATTCCAGAGAAGGAACTTCTGAAGGAAGAAATGCTGAAGAAATCAACTTCTCCACCTTTTCCTCAAGCATTACATGGGAAAAAGGGGATTAGAAATGCATCTGAAATCCTTGAAGTATTGAGACAAGTGAAAGTCAATATCCCATTGCTGGATATGATTAAACAAGTTCCAACATATGCAAAATTCCTAAAGGACTTATGTACTATCAAAAGAGGGTTGACTGTAAACAAGAAAGCCTTCTTGACTGAGCAAGTAAGTGCAATCTTACAATGTAAGTCTCCTTTGAAGTACAAAGATCCGGGAAGTCCTACCATTTCAGTCATGATTAGAGGAAAGCTAGTGGAGAAAGCTTTGTTAGACTTGGGAGCAAGTGTGAATTTGCTTCCATACTCCGTCTACAAGCAATTGGGACTTGGAGAGTTGAAGCCAACAACAATCACTCTATCTCTAGCAAATAGATCAGTAAAAATTCCAAGGGGGGTAATTGAGGATGTCTTGGTTCAAGTTGATAATTTCTACTATCCGGTAGATTTTATTGTTCTTGATATGGATCCTACTGTAAAGGAAGCTAATTTAGTTCCTATCATCCTTGGAAGGCCATTTCTTGCTACCTCAAATGCAATCATCAACTGTAGGAATGGGTTGATGCAACTCACTTTTGGCAACATGACACTTGATCTCAACATTTTTTATATGTCTAAAAAGCAATCCACTCCGGAAGAAGAAGAGGGTCCAGAAGAGCTGTGCATTATTGACACTCTAGTGGAGGAGCACTGTAATCAGAATATGCAAGACAAGTTGAATGAAAGTCTTGCGGATTTTGAGGAAGGTTTGTCTGAACCCCCTAATGTGCTTGCTACTCTGCAAAGTTGGAGGAGGATAGAAGAAATTCTACCTTTGTTCAATAAAGAAGAAGAGGCAGCTGCTGAAAAAGAGACTCCAAAACTCAAGCTGAAGCCTCTACCCGTGGAGTTGAAATATACATACCTTGAAGAAAATAATCAATGTCCTGTTGTAATATCTTCATCTCTGACCAGTCATCAAGAGAAGTGTTTAATGGAAGTTCTCAAGATGTGTAAGAAGGCAATAGGATGGAAAATATCCGACTTGAAAGGCATTAGTCCTTTAGTTTGCACGCATCATATATATATGGAGGAGGAAGCAAAGCCAATTCGTCAACTTCAAAGAAGATTGAATCCTCATTTACAAGAGGTGGTGCGAGCTGAGGTGCTGAAGCTACTTCAAGCAGGTATTATTTACCCTATATCTGACAGCCCTTGGGTGAGTCTTACTCAAGTGGTACCAAAGAAGTCCGGGATTACTGTGGTTCAGAATGAAAAAGGAGAAGAAATTACTACACGCCTCACTTCAGGTTGGAGGGTGTGTATTGATTATAGAAAGTTGAATGCTGTAACCAGGAAAGATCATTTTCCATTGCCATTTATTGACCAAGTGCTGGAGAGAGTCTCTGGCCATCCGTTCTATTGCTTCTTGGACGGGTATTCAGGGTATTTTCAGATTGAAATTGATGTGGAAGATCAGGAAAAGACCACTTTTACATATCCATTTGGAACGTATGCTTATAGAAGAATGCCTTTTGGTTTATGCAATGCACCTGCTACATTTCAAAGATGTATGTTGAGTATTTTCAGTGATATGGTGGAGCGAATTATGGAGGTTTTCATGGATGACATCACCGTATATGGAGGTACATTTGAGGAATGCTTAATCAATTTGGAAGCAGTTCTTCATAGATGCATTGAAAAAGACCTGGTGCTCAAGCTCCTTGAAGCAAAATGACCTCCACAAGCTCCTTCATGGCACATTCGCAATATGTCTTGTTGTTCATCCTCTGGAACACATCTCCGCATAATTTGATCCGGGCAAAACTTATACAAATATGGATCATCCCAAGCATAGTGTTTTGCCCGTGAAAGAAAATACTTCTTTGTTTCCATGTTCCATTCTGATGGAAGCTCTCCAGTTGCCAAGTAATTGACTATATTTGCGAACCAAGGCAACTTCTCCACTGCACAAAGTGCATCATCAGGAAACTCATCATTAATTTGTGCTTCCTCGAAATGTGACTCTACTTTAACTCGGGAAAGATGATCAACAACCACATTCTCTACCCCTTGCTTATCCTTGATTTGAATGTTAAATTCTTGAAGGAGAAGGATCCATCTGATAAGTCTTGCTTTGGCATCCTTTTTGTTGAGTAGATATTTCAAGGCCGAATGATCAGTAAAAATTACTATTGAAGTTCCCAAAAAGTAGTTCCTAAATTTATCAAGTGCGAACACCACTACAAGGAGCTCTTTTTCAGTAGTTGTGTAGTTCTTCTGAGCATCATTGAGGGTTTTACTAGCATAGTACACCACATATGGTTTTCCATCCTCCCTTTGACCTAGTACGGCTCCCACTGCATAGTCACTAGCATCACACATCAACTCAAATGGGAGAGACCAATTTGGAGATCTCACAATTGGTGCGGTAGTGAGGAGTGACTTTAGCCTCTTGAAAGCTTCTTGGCATGCTTTAGTCCATATGAATTCTGCATCCTTAAGTAGTAAAGCATAAAGAGGTTGAGCGATTTTTGAGAAGTCTTGTATGAACCTTCTATAAAAACCTGCATGTCCCAAAAATTGTCTCACCTCTTTAACAGTAGTAGGCGAAGGTAGCTTTGAGATGAGCTCAATTTTTGCTGGATCTACCTGAATGCCCTCTTTAGAGATGATATGACCAAGTACTACCCCTGAGGTTGCCATGAAGTGACATTTCTCCCAATTTAGGACCAAATCATTCGCAATGCACCTTTTCAAAACTTTTTTCAAATTTAAGAGACAATCATCAAAGGTCTTCCATAAACAGTTAGATCATCCATGAAAACTTCATGATTCTCTCTACCATGTCACTGAAAATACTAAGCATACACCTTTGAAATGTGGCCGGTGCATTACAAAGACCAAAAGGCATGCGCCTATAAGCATAGGTGCCAAATGGGCATGTGAATGTGGTTTTCTCCTGATCCTCCAATGCAATGGCAATTTGAAAATAGCCTGAATAGCCATCCAAGAAACAATAATAGTCATGACCAGCTACCCTCTCCAAACCTGATCTAAGAAAGGTATGGAAAATGATCTTTCTTGGTGACTGCATTCAACTTCCTAAAATCAATGCATACTCGCCAACCTGTAGTCAACCTTGTAGGAATGAGTTCTCCTTCATCATTCTTCATCACAGTTATCCCGCTTTTCTTAGGTACTACTTGAGTGGGGCTCACCCAACTACTGTCAGAGATAGGATAAATAATACCTGCATCTAAAAGCTTCAATATCTCATTTCTGACTACATCTTGCATAAGGGGATTTAGCCTTCTTTGTGGCTGTCTTACTGGTTTTGCATTTTCTTCCAGATAAATGTGATGCGTGCAAATCAAGGGATTTATCCCTTTCAAATCTGAAATGGACCAACCAATCGATCCTTTATTCTCCTTAAGCACCTTCAAAAGTTTCATTTCTTGCTCTTCAGTTAATGTAGCTGAAATTACCACAGGTTTTTCTTCATTTGCCTCTAAATAAACATACTTTAAACCATGTGGTAGGGCCTTTAACTCTGGTTTGCTGATCTCAACCTCTTCCTTTTTGCTTTCTTCATCATTCTCAACACTGTTCAAAGATTGAATCGTATATTTTTCTTTCCATTCTGTAGCAACTTGAACACATTCTTCCTTAACGATTGTAGAGAAAAATTCATCTATATTTTCTTCCATTAACTTTTCTGTGTGTTCTTGCACCAAAGCCTCTATAAGGCATGCTTCCTTATTTTCCACATCATCATGGTCCATTGGTTGCTTGCATAAATTGAAGACATTCATTTCCACTGTCATGTTCCCAAAAGATAATTGCATCAATCCATTTCGACAGTTAATGAGAGCATTGGCGGTAGCAAGGAAGGGTCTCCCAAGAATAATTGGAACAAAATTCATACCCTTTTTCAATGGTTCTGTATCTAATACCACAAAGTCCACTGGGTAGTAGAACTTTTCAACTTGCACCAAAACATCTTCGACTACTCCTCTGGGTACTTTAATCGAACGGTCTGCTAAAGAGAGTGTAATGGTAGTAGCCTTAAGCTCTCCCAATCCCAATTGCTTATAGATTGAATATGGAAGCAAATTCACACTGGCTCCCAATCCCAATTGCTTATAGATTGAATATGGAAGCAAATTCACACTGGCTCCCAAATCTAACAAAGCCCTTTCCACAAATGAATCTCCAATTTGGACTGAGATGGTAGGACAACCTGGATCTTTGTACTTCACCATTGCCTTATTCTCAATTATGGCACTGACTTGCTCGGTGAGGAATGCTTTCTTGCTTAATTTAATCCTTCTCTTCACAGTGCATAAATCTTTTAGGAACTTTGCATAAGCAGGAACTTGCTTGATCATATCAAGGAGTGGAATGTTGATCTTCACTTGCTTCAAAACTTCCAAAATCTCTAAAGTCTTATCCCCCACTTTGTGTCTCTGCATAGCTGAAGGGAAAGGCAAATGATTGGAAACACTCATTTTATTTTTGCTCACAATGACTTCCTCATATTTTTCAGACGCTTTCTCATTTCTAACATTTTCTCCACAGTTGGTTCATCTCTAGCAGGAATATCTTCTTCACTTACAGGTACTTGGGCCCTTTGTATTCTTTCCCCATTTCTGAGTGTGATAACGGCATTGCAATCTTTCCTTTTTGCACTTCAGAAACTTCATTTACTCCTCTCGGATTTTTCTGTGGTTGAGCTGGGAATTTCCTTTCTCTTGAGATAAACTTACAGCAAGTTGGCTCAAAGTGGTTCGAATGTCTACTAGTTCTTGAGAATGTTTGAGCATTTATCCTATTTTGATCTTCAATTACGCTTGTCTTGCTTCTTGTATAAACTCTCTCATCATGTCTTCCAGGCTTGAGTTAGATGATGAGGTTTGATGTTGATGTTGAAAATTCTGAGATGGCATACCTTGTGGTTGAAAACCTTGCCTGCCCATTGTCTGATTACCCTGAAATCGGTTTCCTTGCTATTGAAACTGGCCATTGTTACCTCCCCTTCCATGATAGATTTGGATGATTCCTCCAACCCGGATTATAAGTGTTTGGAATATGGAGAAATTGCTAGAATATTGCTTATTATGTCCCTAAGGCATTGGCTTGCTCCGTAAACATATCTTGCAACTGCAGGTAGAGTGGGACAAGATTGCACACCATGTTCCGTAGACTTACATATCAAGCACATTGAGTTACCCCCATCATTGACTAATTTGTACCTCTTGAACTCCCTTGGCTTCCAAATCATCCAACCTTCTCATAACGGTTGATAACTTTGCTTGGACATCTAAACCCTCTGGTAAGGTATACACTCCACTAGCTCTTTGCTCTGTTCATTGTTTCTATCTCTAGATGGTTCCTTGACGATTGGTTCATCCCAACTTCTAGATACCTCAGCAACATAAATCAAGGAATTGAAAATGCTTCATCGGGGTTTTTATTCATGAATCTCCTCCACACATAGTCTCGAGAAGTTGTTTCATTGGTGGTGCCATGCCTTCATAGAAATACGAAACTAGCATCCAGTTGTCAAATCCGTGATGGGGGCAAGCTGCAACACAATCTCCCTGAATCTTCCCAAATGCAAAAAAATTTCTCATCCTCCAATAGCCTTGAATTCGAGATCTCCTTTTTCAATGCACTGGTTCTATGTGTTGGAAAGAATTTCTGCAAAAACACTGATTGTAGATCACCCCAATTTCTGATACTATAAGGTCTAAGACTATTTAACCAAGTCTTAGCTTTATCCTTCAATGACAAGGGGAATAGCTTCATGCGAAAGATCTCCAAAGGAGTGTGTAGACCCTCAATTTTGTTCCTTTAGCACATGTCTTTAAGTTCGTTTTTAGTGCTTCAAAATAGTTCCTTGGTGGCCCATGACTACTCATACCACTTACCTTTTTCTGAGTCACCTCGGAGATTTTGGTTGAGGGATTATTTGATCCTTATTGTGACCCTTGGCAGCCCTAACTTAGACTTAGGCTTTTCTTGTTTTTTTTTAGGATAGCTTTTAGATACACTTGGCCCATTAGGCACCACCCTAGGCCCGCTTAGTCTCATCATAGGCCCGTTTAGGCACACTTGGCCCATTTGGACATTTTTAGCGTGACTTGTATGACTTGCATGGTTACACGGCTTTTGGGCTCGGCTTTTGTTTATTGGCTTATTTTTATTTTATTTTATTTTATTTTAGTTTTAGTTTTATGATTATCATTCACTTTTTATTGCTTCCTCTTTATATTATTTTCATTAACTTATTTATTTATTTATTATTTATTTTTGTTTATTTATTTATTTATTTTTTACCGTTTCCTAATTTATTTACTTGCTTATCTATTCATTCAATTTATTTAACTTCAAGAATTTCATGTTTTTGCAAGGAAACTTACCATTGGAGTTTAAGGAAAGATGGAAGTTTGGGAGAAGATTTCTCGGTCGAAAGAAAAGGTGCAGTAGCAGGGAGCTTTTTTTTTTGATTGAGGGAGGAGATTCTTTTAGGGCGGCAGCACGTATTGGAGTTTTGGTAGAGAGGAAGAAGGAAGATAGCAGGAAAAGAGATGGTTTTTTTAAGAAAAACTTTCAGCACGCATTGGGAAAAGGAGAGGGAAAAAGGAGGATTCTTTTGGGGGGATTTCGGGATTGTCTTGAAGAGAAGCACAAAGAGAAGGACTGGCAGCACGCATCCTCATCTCATTGGAAGCCGAGCAATTCTTCTAAAAAGATTGGTTCTTCCAGGTATGGTCATGTGAAATTTACATTCTCTCATCTCTATATGATCCTAAATATTATTCTGCAAGTCCCGATGTTATCTTATTGATTGTTGTGGAGATTTAGGATTGATCGTTTCTATTGCTGAATATATTTAAACATGAGCATGCTCTGTTTTTGGTTTCTATTTTTAATCTTTCTAATCTCTGTTATTAATGGTTGATGTATGGGATTGTCGTTGATATTGATATCCAAGACCCGTTCTCTTATTCTCTGGAGACCTTACCTATTTCTTTTTAAGCCCTTTTGAAAACAATGAATTGTGGCTTGCCTATTCACCCATCTTTATCTCTCCTGCCTTCTTTTGGATTATATTTTCTTGTCTTCTGCTTCTATATATTTATTTCTCTTCCCTCCTTCGGCGTTTGGGCTACGGAGACCACGGGGGCATTGAGTATTTCATGAAAGGTGGAAACTTTATAAAGACTCTGTAGAATGTGGGTTGCTTGTGAGGTTTGGCACATGGTTGCAGTCTGTTGAGTCAGATTGGGTATTTCTTCTTCAAGGCAAGAAAGTTGTTAAACCGGGTTCCGGATGTGATTTAGTTGGATGCAGAAGTCGCTTCTATTTCTGGTTTTCTCTGTTCGTGGTATTCTGGGCTGGAATCCTGGCAAGCTTTTCCTTGTCTCGACAGTGACAATGCCTTCAATCAAAACTACTGTCATGGAGGACTAATATTGAACACATGGCAGCAAGGTATTTACGATCTTGTAAGTGAAGCTACGGGAATTAGTTTGTTTATCCTATTGGTAATATGAGAATCCAGAATTCAATTAAATGCTTGGTGGGAAGATTCAAATGAAGAAGTACGTGGTTCCTCTGAATGTCGTGAGAAATTAATCCAGTTGACAAGCACAGTTTTCCAGAATACGTCATCTACTTCAGAATAGCAATATAGCCAGCTTTGTCAAGATGACATGCCAATGGTGAAGAGATCTGCTGCATCAAATCTGGGAAAGTTTGCTGCTACTGTTGAAGCTGCTCATTCAAAGGCTGACATCATGTCAATATTTGAGGATCTGACACAGGATGATCAAGATTCTGTTAGGTTATTGGCTGTATAAAGTTGCACAATATTTTCGTAAAGAACTATGCAAGAATTGGGTGGTTTGGCTGCTTGCTAAGGGACGACTTCATCAATTTGTGAGCCAGATTTGGTGTATCAGACGGCAATGGTCAGTGCATGTGCCAAGGTGGAAGATTTTGCTTTTAAGCTGTTTGATAAAATGCCCCACAAGGACCCTATTGCATAGAATACAAGGTAGGATGATTTATTTGAGTCTTCGGGGAATTCTATCACGGAGTGTGCAAAGCCGTCCTCAACGCATGCTGGCTCTCCTATGTGCAGTGGTTCTGGGAGCATGAATGATTAGACGTCGTGTTTTTCAAGACAAGAAATTTGCTGCAAGAAGAGTTTTGCTGCAGGAAACTCTTTTGGTGCAACACCCGCAAGCTGAAGTTTAAGGTGTTCTTCTTCCATTCGCTTCATCAGATGGAAACTCTGATATAGAAATACACGGATATAGTTCTGCAAGTATTGATGAGAATGATGTGGTTGAGGTCATGTTGCCTAGAACTTCAGACAATAAACGCATTGTTGGATCTTTCAAAAGAAAATTCGACTCGCTCTCAACACCAATTCGTATCCTCTTGAAAGAATGAAGTCCTCTATGGGCAAGACATGTCGAGTTGCTCAGAAAGTGCTTCTGTCATTTATATTTTATTGCGTCAACGGGTGAACTTCGCTTGAGGTGAGATGCATAGAACCAAGCTCCTCGATCATTCAAAGCCAAAATGAAATCACATCAAATGCCTAAACAGATTGTTTTCTGGAAGTGGATTACCCTGAGGATGTTGGGCGTAGTCATGTGGACCTCAGTATATTATTGACCAATCAAAGGTGATTCAAGACCTGTAAAAATGCTTGAGAGAACTATTAATTTGGTAAACAATCAGATAATTAACTGTCGATATGATCCGTATGAAAAGTGGTTGGATTTGATTGGAATTGCTCTGGGTTCACTTGAGAAACCACAACTTATCAAAAGGAATATGCAGCTTTTCTCTGTTGAACAGCATCGTAGTCAAGCTCTTGAAACTCAGGCTGCATCATTCGCCACATGTAAAGTTCCAGGGAATGATCAATCCTGTGCACTTATTGGTTTTGCCACAATATCCTTTAATGCTGGACAGATTGTCTCAAAGCTACATGTCATTGAACTTGGATCCAACTCGAGGGAATTGGGATTTACAGAGAAACAGGCTGATCTTTTCTTTTCCCCGGATTTTACTGATGATTTTCCAACTGCAATGCAGATATCGCACGAATATGACTTTATACATCTGTTCGGACAAAATATAAAGAGACTTGAGGGATCCCATGGCGGAACCATGTCAACATAGACTAGAACTGATGGAAGTTTATCTTCCTCACTGTCAGATATCACTGCTCTATAGGAGTCTCTTACTGCTGCTGGTGGGAAGTTCATCTTTGTGCAAAAGCTTCGTGACTAAGTTCTCTGGAACACTTAGAGATGTAATTCAGAATTTCAATCTTGCTGCAATTTATGATGCCAAAGTCTCCAACAGTTCCGCCAGTTTACAGAAAACTCCAATATCTGATCTGAACGTTGATGAAACACATATTGCTTTTGTGAAGCTCTCAGAGAAGCGCCAATTATTCCTACTATTGGACATGCGCGACACGTAGTCCAATGACAGTTTGCTCCTCGAAGATACCATGATTGAAATGAAGATAAGTCAGCTAGGTAGAAGTCTGATTGATCTTGCTATGATCGGGACAACTTCCAATGCTAATAGCATGCATCAGGCTGGACCTTTCTCCCCAGAGTCCACTGGGTTGGTGGATTTTGAGAACAATTTTACTACTTATAGTAAATCGAAGCAAGTCAAATCCAACAGCAGTGCTGTTGAGACACAGTGCAAACCAATTAGTTCTTCAAATTTAAATAGCAAAGCTGTAATAAAAGTTCAAATGTCCACTCCTCCTAATCCTTTACCAGCTTCAAGCAGTTAATGGAATGTTCGGAACGCAAAAGACAATCCTCTTCCGGGTAAATAACTACTGCCATGCTTTTAACAAGAAAATATGCTCGCTAGATCAGCCATGGTTTAAATCAAGCTTCTTGGGATCGCAATTCTATGATAGAAATGCATGTTTCTGAAAATGAGAAATTGTTAGCAGAGTTAGGCAAGAACGAGACCTTAATTGCAACACTACCAGTGGAAAATTGATGATGAAAGTTCCTTCATTATCTAGACATGAGAGATCAAAGTTTGAGAAACATTGACTGAAGTGCAAAAGAACCTTATTGATCCCTACATCTTGGTTCGCATCCTTCAACGCCTAGCACGAGATATGGGAACGTCCGCTAGTTCTCATATGAGGCAAGGTCAATGAACAGATCCAGATTCTGCGGTCACTTCTTCTCGTCAAAGTACTGATATCAGAGCAGTTATTCTCTAATCAAAAGTCTGTCATGAGACTAATTAGTGAAAGGGTCAGACCTTCAGACATAGGACTTGAATCGGATAAGGACAGTCTAGGAATAATCCCTTTGAAACACTGTTTGCAGAAGAATTTAGTCTCATTCTTGAAGATATCAGGACAAACTTGGACATGACATGGAAGTAGGGATCTTCGTCAAGGATCACGTTGAGAGAATAATTCCATCACTAAGACTCGGAATCCCATCAAGACCTCTTGTCAAAGGTTCTCCTCCTGTTTGATTTCGTTTACCATTATAGTCATCTGCAGTATCGGATTTTATTCGAATTCTTCAGACAAGTCTCTGTATTCAGCCCATGGAGATGGCAACCAGAATTCCAAAGCAGTGGCAATTAGACCAGTACCCAGATTCAATCATCAAATTATTTTCGAAAGACATCTCTCAAAAGCTTCATCTGACAAAGGATTTCAATGGAGCGGGGAGGACACTTTAGTCACATCGTCTGCACAATTAAAGAAAGGTTCAATCCAGTTTTTCATACAATTCAGAGCCTGATGGTGACGGAAGTTCTGCTGTGCAACCTTATGCTAAAGAGTCCAGCAAGCTTATGCTGGAAATCCTTAAACAAGACCCTAAAACAGAGGAGGATGGCAAAGAAGACTTCCTACCTATAACGACCGAAATTTATTAAGTCGTCATTTGACACTAAAGAGATCATCAGCTTGTTCTTGATAAATGAATGTCATCATAAGCAGTCAAGTAAAGGCCGAGCTTGGAGGGGAACGCCATAACGAAACTCTGAATTCACAAGTTTCTGATCAGTTTCAACTTTCTAAGTCATAGAATCAAATCCAGCAGAATTCTTCCGAAGACCATTCTGGAGGTTCTCAGCTGCACTCTCTACCATCTGGGACGCAGGGTATATGTTCATCAGTGGCCTCATCGACACCATGTTCAGACTAATGATGCAGTCTAGGAAGTACAGTTCTCAGATGCTGGCTGTTCAAGTCAGTACCAATAAAGACTGCTTTGTAAAAATCTGGAAGGAAAGGATTTGTGTTCAAAGCATAGAACGTGATGCATTGGAGATATAACTTGCGCACTAAGAGATCCTTCTACAGCTGTACACACTGCCTGCAATGCTAAGGAAATTTATAGAGAATCACACTAGACTTTCCTTGGGGAAAACTGTGCTTAGGGAAGGGATTGATGAATGCCATACCGATAATGCTGATATATCTAGTGATGAACCAAGAGCCATAGATGCACCAAATACCAAGGATCTAGATGTGGTGATTTTGAAGAAAGAACTGGAGGAGGCTTTGGGTGATCTGACTGAAGCAAAGGGGGAGAGAAATAGGTATATGGAGAAGATGCAATCTTTGCTATGTGAAGTTGAAGCATAGGATCAGAAAAGGGAGGAGATGCAGGTTCCACTTGATCAGGAGGAGCAGAAGTCAGCTTCTTTGAGAAAGAAGTTAAATGTTGCAGTTAGAAAAGGGAAGTCCTCGGTACAACAACGGGATAGTTTGAAACGGGCTGCTAACAAGATGAATATGAAGTGCTCTAGTTATCAGAAATGGCAGTCCAGAAAGACTAAACTTCTCAGCAAATTTCAGAGATTCATATGGGGAATTAATGCCAAAGCTCTTGGAAGTAAGTCCGCATATAGGGAATTTCAAGGAATCGGAAAAGGCCCGGGAATGCAGCGATGTATAGTGCTTGAACGCATGCGACCAGAGTAGAAAGAGAAAATTTAGAGAGAATAACAGCAGCACCTGCAATCACCAGCAATGTGGTCTCAAGTGCACCTCCAAACCTCGCTCGCATAGTGGCCACCTTGCCATGCATCATACTCCTCCTAATGCTTCTTCTTTTTTTTTTTCCTTTCTTTTTTATGATCTTACACGTCTTAAATATGAATTTCAAAATCTTTTTCCATTAAAATAACTTCGGTTTTCTTCAAAATTCCTTAGGAGCTTCTAGGTATAAAATCCAAATTTTAACATGCTATTTGCTGCCACTTTCCTTCGGGCATGCACTATCTTCTTTGATTTTTAACTATTTTCGTGATTTTCTTGATTTTCAACAAGCATGAATAAAATTCATGATTCCAAACAATGGAATTTATGGAATCAACTCATGCGAGATTAATTAGGGCTTTGGTGGGAGCCCGACATTCATAACACTCACTTCAATACTGTTTACTTGATATGTTGATTTTTGATTCTTCTTGATGAAATACTTGAGTTCACTTAATATTTATTGTTGAGATGCTCCTGTTTCCCATAGAGGAGTACTAGCTAGCTATCCAGGTACGCTCTCTTCTCATCTATTTTTTAGAACTCTATAGACTCGTATGCCATTGATGACCATATCCATATTTGACGTGATTCTTGGATGACTTGATATGTGCCTGACTTGCTTGAATAAAACAAATGTTGTGTGCTACATTTCTACACTAACTTTTATGTTTTATGATAGCGCTTGGGAAGCCGTCCAGGTACGCATCCTTAACTTTCCTTCATTGTTATTTGATCTTGTTAGGCATGCAATATTAGAATCACCTAACCTACCTAGGTATCCATAATTAATTGATTAATGGCCACACTTCCCTTAACTTAATTAGTAGAGACCTTTTTAGGGCTTAGAGGGGTGCTACCTCCTAAAGGTACCTTCCCAATAAGTAACCTGATCCCCGGACTTAGACTCGGGTTTTTCAAAGACACGCTTTTCCAAAAATTATGGAGTCATTTTTAGGGTTTTATTTCTTGTTTTATTTTCCCTTCAAAAATAAAAATAAAATAAGTGGCGACTCCAACTTTTTTTCAAAAATCAATTTTTCACAAATAAATAAAAAGCGAGTCTCGCCGATCGAGTGGGGACGCACGTTCTGCTCCATGTCAATTGCCTCACTCTCTACCCAATTATCAATATCTGTCTGCTCATCCTCTTCATTTATTCTTCCATTCAGATTGTTTCTTGCAAGCTAATGAATCCAACAACATTCTATCATTTAATTGATCAGAAATTAAAGAATCTTTGGGCTGAGTTGTCGGCACCTGGTTTCAAGGGAATCACATCCAGAATGGATGCAAACCGAGTGGTCAGATTCATAGTATCTTAGCAGTGCGACAGACGACGCAGCAACCTCTGTTGTTGTTATGTCCAGAACACATTGTATAAATCCTCCATCTGACTAGATCCTCCACTATTTCAATTAGGTTCTTCATAATATCACCATAAAACTGATCATCAAATTAAGAACATGTGCAGATCTCCATCATAAGACACAGAAACCAATGCATCAAGGTCCTCACCAGGAAAACGGATACAAGAGTAGCAGGATGGACGCCCAAAAATATTCTTCTGATTTTCACTTTTCTGCCCGGTTCCCTCCTCTGTGCTTCTCCTTAAGACAAACCGAGAATTTCCCCCAAACCCAGTGGATTTTAAATTCTGACCCCCATGGCCTCCGCCAAGAGAAAGATAGAAACACAAATGGAAAGCAGGTGCGACACAAGAGGAACTAAGCAGACAAACAAGCTACTAAATGAGATACCCTTTAATCAAACTGTAAGAGAACGTCTGTATCTTTGGACTTGATATTCTGTCTTGCATCAACTGGATGATATTCACTGACAATGTTGACTGCTACCTAGATGTCTTAGTGGTCTTTTTCATAGCTGAAGATCTTGCACCAATTTTCCAGGGTTGATGAGGTTGCATATCGTAAGTCATCCTGACAGGACCAAACAATGGGGTATTCTCTCTGTAAAATTCAACATGCCATCTGGTTACTCGTCTCGTTTCCACGCACTCCCCACACGATCAGCCCAGATTCATAAAATAAGCTCCAATTATAAAGTATCAGCGGGACCCAAAATTGAAGAAAACTCAGACCAGGTATTCACCACTTTTCTGGTAATCCGTGTCTCAATCGGTGTAAAGCATTCCAAGCTTTGGCATCAAAGTTTCAGCAAGCATTATCATATGGTGAAGCACATACGATTATGCACTCAGAATTTCTCATGGAGAACAGAGGGATACAACCGAGAAAACAGAGTATAAAGAATGAAAACAACACAAAAAAAAGGAGGTAAAATTGAGGAACCCATGAAAGCCCCATTTCAAATTTCATTCAACGGGCTCGGATCAGTGGGAGGATGATCAGGAACAGATTCGTGGCAAACACGTAAATAAACAATATCAACAAAACAAATTGTGGCCCTTTTCGTCCACACAAAAATCAACAAAACAATTAAATATTCAGGAATCGAATACGCGGAAAAATCAAGTATGAGTAAGAATTCCAAGAGTGGCGAGAATCATACCTGGGCAGCCTTGGTTGCAATTGCTCTCTTCTCCAATCCCTTTGTGCTTCTCCTCCCGACGATCAAAGAATCTCCTCTCTTCCAGCCCCCAAAAATTCCAATACGTGCTGCCTCCAAAACTCCAATACGTGCTGCCTCCCTATCAAAAAGCTCAAATACGTGCTCTCCCCTCCCAGAAAAATCCTCCGAATGCCTCTTTCTCAAAGAAAAATCCTCCCTCCTTCTTTTCCTTTTCTCCTATATATATATATCACCCCTCAAGACCTAAATTTGTTTCCAAAAAGGAAAACTCTCCTCTTTCCTTTCTTCTTCTCTTCCTTTTTTAAATCTTCCAATCAAAAGCAATCTTCTCAATTTCAAATTCTTCTCTAAAACCTTCCAAGGAGAGTCCCACCTTCCTTAAACTCCGATAGTAAGTTTCCTTGCAAAAAAAAAACATGAAAATTTTCTAAGTTAAATAATTGAGTGAACAGATAAGTAAGTAAATAAATTAGGAAACGGTAAAAATAAAATAAAATAAAATAAAATAAAAATAAAAATAAACAAATTAACAAAAAATGGGCCCTACGAGCCATGCAAACACGCAAGTCATATAAGTCACGCTAAAAATGTCCAAATGGGCCAAGTGTATCTAAAAGCTATCCTAAAAAAAACAAGAAAAGCCTAAGTCTAAGTTAGGGCTGCCAAGGGTCACAATAAGGGATCAAATAATCCCTCAACCAAAGTCTCTAAGGTGACTCAGAAAAAGGTAAGTCGTACGAGTAGTAATGGGCCACCAAGGAACTATTTTGAAGCACTGAAAGTGAATTTAAAGACATGTGCTAAAGGGACAAAATTGAGGGTCTACAAATATGCCCCTCTTCGGTATAGATCACGAGTGTAGAGAATGTGAGTAGAAACACGAGTAATGAGCGAAATGAAGTGAACTATATCGAAGAATTAAAGAAGGACCAGAGATTTTGTCCTAGCACATGAAGAGGTAAGATCAAAATGTGGGGTCTCAATGACATGGATGGAACAACTCTATGTGGGGAAATGACAATAAAGAGAGAAGGCATGTGATGAGTAGCACAAAGATGGAAAGAGGTGAAGAGGATGATTCAAAGTCATGGATGATATGAATGACTCTGGATCATGAACAAGGTGAACGACTCTAGATCTAAAATAGGATAAAAGACTCTGGGTCGAGATGGAAAGTGACTCTGGGTCGAGAGCTCCAAGCTCTAGAATAGGAAATAACGACTCTGGGTCGAAATGGAAAGTGACTCTGGGTCGAGAGCTCCGAGCTCTAAAATAGGAAATAATGACTTTGGGTTGAAATGGAAAGTGACTCTGGGTCGAGAGCTCCGGGCTCTAAAATAGGAAACAATGACTCTGGGTCGAAATGGAAAGTGACTCTGGGTCAA
Organism: Vitis amurensis; assembly: GCA_037355405.1. NCBI lineage: Eukaryota > Viridiplantae > Streptophyta > Magnoliopsida > Vitales > Vitaceae > Vitis > Vitis amurensis. The sequence continues at coordinate 12,535 of JBAPGN010000374.1, read as the reverse complement.
GAGCCTTAGGCTCTAAATGGAAAGGAAATGACTCTGGGCCGTAATGGAAAATGACTCTGGGTCGAGAGCTCCGGGCTCTAAAATAAGAAATAATGACTCTGGGTCGAGAGCTCCGGGCTCTAAATAGATAGCCGATCAGGATACTTTCCGACTCGAGGTGTCGGGTCGAGGCCACTCACAAGTGGCTAGAATGATGTAAATGACTCCGGGTCGTGAGCTCAGGGCTCGGGGTGCTATAAATGACTCTGGGTCGAGATGGAAAATGACTCTGGGTCGAGAGCTCTGGGCTCTAACTAGGAAAGAATGACTCTGGGTCAAGATGGAAAATGACTCTGGGTCGATGAATAGCTCAGGGCTATGAGCTCCGGGCTCTATGACTGATCGGCTAGAAGGAGGATGCGATACGCAAACTCCAGGTCAAACCACTCATGGGCGACCAAATGATGAAAGCTCAGCTAAGAGCTGGAAAGACTCCGGGTCTATAGGAATGAATAGCTCAGGGCTAGCGGGCTCAGGCCTAAGGGAAAAAGGATAGCTCAGGGCTATAAGACTCAGGGTCTAGAAGGAATGGATAGCTCATGGCTACGAGGCTCAGGGCCTAAAAAAAAGGATAGCTCAGGGCTAGCGGGCTCAGGGCCTAAGGGAAAAAAGATAGCTCAGGGCTATAAGACTCAGGGTCTAGAAGGAATGGATGACTCATGGCTACGAGGCTCAGGGCCTAAAAAAAAAGGATAGCTCAGGGCTAGCGGGCTCAGGGCCTAAGGGAAAAAGGATGCTCAAGGCTATAAGACTCGGGGTCTAGAAGGAATGAATAACTCAAAGCTATGAGGCTCAGGGCCTAGAAGGGAATAATAGAGAAGACCAACTCGAAAGTGGACATGGAATAAATTGGCTCAAAGCCACATACTCAAAATGTCAAGGGTCGGACTACTGAAACCAAGAAGGGAAATATGCCCTAGTATCCAGGGTGCCCACACTGCCGAAACAACCAGTAAATCAATCATCCGCTGAAATCAATAGGTCAAAAACTGATGCATCGTGACAAACCTCTGAGAAGTCTAAACTGAAGGAACCCTCTATGTCTGAAAAGCTGCTCTGTCGATGAATCTCAAAAGGTAAATCTCAAAGAGTGTATATCATGGCTCATCTAAAAGTAAACCTCAAAGTGCGTAAAATGCTGCTCATCTGGATAATCCAACTGCAAGGTAACAATGACGAAAACAAATCTGTCTCATGAACATCTGGCTAAAGGATCCACCCACACTCCTCGGGTGAAACCTGATGCGATCCATCTCTATCTCAACAAATCCATGTAGGGAGGCCCTGATACAGTCGATCGTCGGAAGCTCTGGGCTAGTACTCAATCTAAAACCAAGCTGGCCGCTGTCTCAATCTCAAGGATACTCAAAGAAAATGGGGGAAATATGCCCTAGTATAAGACCTGATGTCAAAGTCATAAGCTAAACAACCGACACCAATCATCCATCCTCATATCACTTGCCCAAAATAAATCTCGTAATGGAGAGGGGAATATGCCCCAGTATGGTATATAGGATGTGAAGTCGTGAGGCGAAACAACTAACAATGCTCATCCATCTTCCTTCCCATATCAATGCGCAAATTACAATCTCGATCAAGGAGAGGGGAATATGCCCCAGTGTGGGAATAGTCAATGTAAAGTCGTGAGGTAACAAACTAACATGATCAATACATCCTGTACGTAATCAATAACAGATAAGCAACTTCGGAGGAAGGGGGAATATGCCCAGTCGTGAATAATATGATGCACAACGCAAACGTGAATCCACATCAATCATCAACTATTCCATCAACGTAACAATAATCTGCCTAAGGAATCAATATGAAGTATGCCGAGCCAGATTGCCTCGAGAGGGACACACCTAAATTCTAATCTCAATGGACAACACATAAAGATGAAGGACGTGAATCTCAGGAGTAGAAAGCATAATCTCTATGACCCCAACTAACATTCTGATAGGAAATCCGGTAACTCCTCAACACAAATGGGGAAATCACTGCCCTAAAACAGTAATGAACCAGACTTCTCTATAGGAAGGGTTTCAACTCCGCATCTGAAACTCGTCCCTCCACTCAGTAACAACCACTAGTCACTCATCAGAAAATACTCCGCGAATTGGAACATTTGGGCTCAACCGATGCTACCACTAGAACTGATATAGCTCAACATACTCCGATCACGCGATCTCGATCAATGAAATGTCCAGGCTCACAGAACAGTGCTTCACTAATCGAAATATTGGAAATAGGGTGCTAACTCACACATTATCCTCTGACTACGGTGATCCTTTATCTCAGTATAAACGAAGCCACACCGTCGAAAATGCCCGACTCAATTACACGAACAACTCATTAGAACTGCATATAAGCACACAGCCTTTGACTAGCGTTTAACATACATCAAATAGATGCTCTGGTAGAAGGAATTATATCGCAATATGCTCAACAGACACACGGAACACATAACAGGATCAACCAACCGAAAAGGGAAATATGCCCCAGTATGGGATATCTGATCAACAATTCCAAATAGACAGTGCACAGTGTATTGTAATCGCTTGCTTACTGCAGCTATACCTCTAACTAACTCATCAATATCCAATCTTCACATTAAAGAATTGAGCATTACTTATACATACTAACCCATAACGCTTCTCTGCTACTCAAACAAACCTCAACGCATGCACACGAGAGCTACACGCTTTACTATGAAGAGATGTAGATCATTATTATCTATACATCCACTATACAACTTCAAACTCAATTCGCACAAAATCAACCAATCACAAACAATTATATGCATGTAAAAGATTGATTCTAGTTATCTGATCGTCACATTGCATTCATGGTAGCATATAAAGTAGAGCAGGGACATACGGTTCGGAAAGGTGATAGTGTGAAAGAAATGAAGGGAACTAGGGCAGGATCAATATAAAAAACCATCTCAATGACATCAAACCCGTACACTCGTTACAGATGTAATCATAGCAAAAATCTCACTCGCTAACATTGATCTAAATGAAATAACAAAAGGGAATTGGCTGAACGCTTCGATTAAAACAAAAATGAGACGAAAGAAAATAAATGGGAACAAGAATTCCATTAAATATGAATTATTGCAATGATCGTAAGAATGCGGTATCTACCAAACAGTAATACGGGAATGAACTGATGTGATGGGTAATATAGATACTAATTATTATGTCGCGATACCGTAAGACATTACATGGAGAGATAAGTAAAAATTCCCAAACCTCTGGTACTCACAAGGATCAGCAACACACACAATGAGATCAACGTTAGACGGAAATGAGAGTGATGATCAACCCAAGATACCGTCACTACATAAAGGAAGTCCTATTGCACACCCATAACTGACGAGAATGCTAAGTGGGTTATAGAATAAGAACAATTGGACGCAGAATGAGCTACAACCTGGTAAAGGTCACTCATGACATCATATTACAAAAACTATATCACATATGAGTAATTGACCAAGAACATAGGAAAATATTTTTGACAGGATACTCTCCACATGAAGAAAACACAAAAGAGTAGAAACTAACATGCTTGAGTACTAGTCTAGTGTGACGCTGAGAGAGTGAATAATAAACCAGTATAAGAACATTCTTACACACAGACGAGACCATCACCAATAGTAAAAAGACAATAATTACTAACACGTAACTTGATCACTTCAATAAGGATGAGATTGCGAGACAAACTAATAAATCTGACGCAAGGATGGCACGCAATGGGCAACGAGTAGAGGCGAGCATGAGCTTCATAGATGCGCACTTATGCATATTGTTCTGTTGTTATTTTATTCTATTGTATATACTGTTCTGACTTCGTTATTTTATACATATTTTATTTTTATATCTTCTTTTCTTTTTAAGCGCATGCCCTAATCTCAATAGTCCAAACTCCAATGGGAAAGATAAAAGAAATGGAATAAACTCCTAAATCACTAGTGAATACATGAACCATAACCCACTGATATATTCCTTGCATCTCACTAATTACAGTATCAATGTAGTCAAAACAAGTGATTCGGAGTAATGAGTGAAATGTCGAAACTTTCTGACACTTTAAGACCTGAAGTAGCCCGAAGTGAAATATTGGCAAGAAAGCGTGAGAAGAATTCAAGCAGCACGCACTATACGCAACGAGAATTAGATATAATACACAAAGTAAATGCAAATAATTGATAAAAATCAGAGCGCATAGAATCGGAAAATCGTAATTTGATTCAGAAAATATGAATATGTAAAAGACGGAGCTGGATATATGAGATTATGTGACATAATTAGCAAGATCAGAGTACTTTAAGTCTAAAGGTCCCAAGACTAGCGGTCCAAGCTATTAGATAAAATAGGATAATTGCAGTAACTTTCTGTAACGTCCCAGCAACAGGCATACTAATAGAATAAAGAAAAATTTAGGCATACCGTAAGAATGCTACCACGTGAAGCTCAACATGGTGACTATACTAACGGTTTCGGCACAGCAGTATATATGTAAGAACTTGGGATGAAGCACAGTTACAGAAGTCAATAAACAGATATTCTATATGAGGCCAAATCTGAAATGAAAGTGAATAACAAAGAACGAGCATGAGTATTCGCTTTGGATAACGAGTCCATCACACATAACTACTTCTTAGCGATCCTGTGGTAGAGCTCTGGAAAATTGTTTCCATTAAGTCTGTCAACCATGTCGCAGCGTGGCTATAGGAGTAAACTCTTTTGAATATCAAACGAATATAGGCCACTCCAATATCTATATACCAACAGTTCTATAACCTTCCCAAACCAATCTATCATAATCACCGAGAAAAACGGAATGATCAACAATCACCCAAACTCCTCTATCAGAGAAAAAAACTAATGTATCTATAAGAAGTCTGATATACATTCTGATCAAAACTATTTGTAGCTTCAATAAATCTACTAAGCTCCAATACATAGGCAAATCTTCATAACAGGATGTATCACGAATGTCACCCTCAACAATATTGTATCTGCTAACTGGCGGTGTGGGTGGTGTAATGAATATACGACATCTATCCTGATAGGCATGACAAACCATAACTAAGATATAACAAAAAGTCTCATGAATCCCAGCACTCATACTTGTGACTATATATGCATCTGAATAGAGTCAGGTGGTCTGTGTCACGAGCGATTCGAATCAAGCCTAATCTGTATCATTGCTGAGGAATCCATACACCTTGACTGCTTTGAAACTCTGATCCATCTATCTCCAATCGGATATAAATAAGATATCAAAATATCTAAAACTTGATCGCGAACGATAAACATTCCTGATAAAATCATAGCTACACAGAATACGTGTAAAATATATAATCTAATCCATTTGTCATGAATGAAAATACCAAGAAGAGGTGGTAAACACCTAATCCCAAGGTAGAAAGGTGGCCCCACAATTTGAGACTGAAGACATGTATCCAGAAATTCCTCTCTGACGGCAACCAATATTGAGACTAGAATTGATGGATGGCACTCTGTCCAAAATTGAGCTTGACCAAGGCAGCATATAGAAAGACGATCCACAATCGATCAACCTACCCACGTGTAAGAATGAATTTGAATTGGGTCTGGTAACTACAGGTTGAGGTGACTTCCTATAAGATAAGATGGGTGGTTAAGATCCTAAAGAAGCCGATCGACCATCCGCCGGTAAACGCACCTCTGCACGCCTCCAAGGAGACGGGGTGCTTCCATGCAAGGTGGTCATTACACCTCCACACATGCACTTCTCGCGTTCCCCAGGGGGTTTTCTTATTGGTGAGGCTTCTCCCATCTCCTCAACACCAAGGATAATCTAAACGTGCACAATGTAAGGATGTGGCTGCATCCGAAACCTAAGATTCTAAAGTGAGATAGTGAATGAAGAAGCAATCATACAACAGCAGAAAAGGGTTGTCATGCAACAAGCGAGTCATGCGAAAGCAAATAATCAAAAATCAAAAGTCCTAATTAGCATATGTGAGAGTGAATCTCTATGAGCAAAGCAACAAGTGATCACATAAACAGTCATGCGAAGCAAATAATATCTACACAACAAAAGTCTATCTAACATATGTGACAGTCAATCATGCTAAAGTGAGCAAAACATCAATGAGATCATCCAAGGGTCAAACATGTAAGGTATCACACAAACAAGCAACAATCGATCACCTGCTAAAAAGGAGGTACCACTAATCGACCAATTATGCCACATTTTCCTTAACTAGTGGTCAAGCTTTGATCCTCAAAATCCCAGTGGATGTCGCCAATTTGTGGACCGCATTTTTCCATGTGCGCCCCTACGATTCGGCGAGACTCGATTTTTTTTGTGAAAAGTTTAATTTTGAAAAAAAAGTTGAGTCGCCACTTTATTTTTTTTATTTTGAAAGGGAAAATAAACAAGAAAAAAACCCTAAAAAATGACTCATAAGTTTTGGAAAGCGTGTTTTGAAAACGCAAGTCTGGTTCGGGAACATGTTACTTATTGGGAGCGTACCTCTCGGAGGTCACCCCTCTAAGCACTATAAAGGTCTCTACTAACACAAGTAAAGGAAGTGTGGCCATTAACCGTTAATCATCGGATACCTAAGTAGGCTAGTGATTTAAATATGCATGCCCTAAAGGAAAACAAACCAATAAGAGAGCAGTCAAAGTTGCGTACCTTGAACGGCTTCTCCAGCCCTAAATAATCATAAACATAAAGAGATTAGTTTGGAAATATGTACTTAGATGTATTTATCAAAGATGAGCAAACAAGCATCAAGACAATTAAATATGACATAAACATGGTCATGGCTCATATAACATAACACTTCATAGAATTTTAGAGTTGTAGGGTGGGAAGAGAGGTATCCTGATTAGCCGGGCGAATCCATCTAATAACGCTATGGACAAGGGTATTCAACAAAGATATACAAGCTGAACTTCAAGTATTTCACAAGGAGATAAAAAATCATCAATCATCAAGCAAAACAGTATTGAAAGTGAGTGTTATGAATGTCGGGCCCCACCAAGCCCTAATTTAATCTTCGCATGTAGTGTTCCATAACTTCCATGACCTTGGAATTATGGAGTATTCATGCTGAGCAGAAATCGAGAAACATCAAGAAATTCGTAAAAATCGAATAACAAACATGAAAGTGCATGCCCGAAGGAAAGTGGCAGCGAATAGCATGTTAAAGTTTGGGATTTTATACCTAAAGCTCCTAAAGGAACTTTAAAGAAAACTGAAAGTTATTTTTGATGGAATCTTCAAGCTAAGTTTATTCAAGTTGAAAAAGGGTTTGAAAGATCAATTCCAAACTGTAAATTCTCATGAAGAAATGGAGGAAAAGGTGTGCGTCAAAGATGGCCATGCTAGAAGTAGAGTTGGAAAGCATGCAGGGTAATGATTCAGCTGTTGATACTGCATGAAAGACCTTGTTGATAGCTTTGGCAATCTGCTAGTTATTTAAAAAAAAAGGTGTTTTGATGGACCATTCTGCTTAAAATCTCTAGAATCAACCTAGATCCACCACTTGTTCCAATCGGCATGCTACAAAGCTCTGATCTGGATCTAAGCTCAATATTTGTCACGTTCAATTCTTCTTTCTCAGAACTGATTAACCTTATTGCCTTTACCCGACTTCCTTGATCCGCATAGAATAGACTCACTGGTAGTTAACCGATACTTTGGCCATTTCACAACTTTAGTGGCTGGCCAATGAAACCTTTCCTGTAGTTTAGTTCATTTTGTCTTTCGTAATTCTTGTATTGAAGCATGCCTCAAGGATGGTTGGGAAAATGTCCTGTTTGAAAAGACTCCCTTAAAAGAACGGGAAGAAGATCTGTATCCCCAATTAAAAGCTCCTACTAATCTCATAACAGTCCGAATTCTGCATCAATTGGTCTCTTAGCTGGACAATCAACAATCTGTATATGTGCTTGCTGTTTGTCCATCAAGGGCAAATTGAAGATTTCTGTGTCCCTCGCGAGCGTTCGTCCATTCCAAATCTGGAAATTCAGAACATTGCCACGGTCCCATCTTTCCTTCCAGAATTGAAAATGTCTTTGAAGTGGGGCGTTGCATAGGAAATTGTTGCTTTAGTTGTGAGGTCTTTCCCATTTCGTGTAGAAGAAGTCAGCCTGCATCTTTCCCATCAGCTGGCTTGGCTTAACGCTTGATCATCTTTTATCCATCCTCAATAATGGCACTAAATGAAAACTGTGCCACTTGTCGAAATGGACCCTTTTTCCAGCAATTTGGCTAGAACAATTATGGCTTGTTGAGCTTTCTGATGCTGCCTCATGTTGGGTATCCTGGCTGGTCAAGTGCCACAGGAGTTTCTCTATAAGGAAGTAAGTCAATAAAGAACTTGAATCACCAGAAAACGGGTACTAATTTCAGAATATCAACTGCTATCCATGTGCTCCAACTTCAATTGTTTTGAACACGAATAACGTCCACTGCTGATTTTGAGAAGGCTTTCAATTCATTATGTCATACTGTCAAGCTCCCCAAACTGCTGAAATCGTATCTATTTGAGTACTTGATATGTTAGATCATTAACAGTCTTTCCATCTGCAAAACATTATCCTTCCAACTTCATGCTTCTATGCTTTGCGTTAGCAAACAGAACTGGTTTCTTGCTTCAAACCGAAAAGTTGGAATTCCGGACCTTCGCGATCTGGATGGCTCAAATTCTCAGAAAATATGTCAAATGCATCCACAGCCTTCTCTGATTCAATCAGCTGATTCGTCAGATCCTAGTTTATTTTCATCGCTTCAGTCAACTTCTGCGACTCTAGAGGTCCCAAATTCTGGCTACTCAGTGGCTTACTTATAATTCCCTGACTGTATGCTTCCTTGCTTGTCAGCTGAATGCTGATGGTTCTTCTGCTTTTGTGTTAAGAGAGAAATTGCTTGGATATATCATCTGTAAGAAAAAAGATGACTGCGAATCTGACATCCGTTGACCTTGTCTTACATGAAAACGAGTTGATACTTCCATTTCTCGTGTTGAAGGATGCTGACCAGAGTGTAGGGATCAATAAGGTCCCTTGGTACTTCAGTAATACTGCCTAACGGGGTGTATTCATGAGGTAGGGATGAGCCAGAAAACCAGTAAAAGGAAAGAAATGAACTGGATTTGCTCTTCGGCAATCTAGCGAACGGGCTTGAGTTCAATTGACCAGAAAACTTCAGGCTGCAGGTCACCTTTCTCACAGTTCCGTGAAGATCAGAAGGTTCAGGCTCAATGGGATTTCCACTGGTAGTCACTATAACAAAGCCTCTTCCTTTGCCCTAACTCCTGTCCGTCAGTTTCTCCTTTCGGAAACATGCGTTTCTATCAGATTTGCGAGCCTAGGAAGAGATTGCCTTTAGCAATTGAATAATGACATGGCCAATTAACACTGTAGTGCAGCCTTGAGATGAACTAGATAGGAGAAGATGAAGATTTCATGGAGCATTTGGCAGTTTCATATTAGATAAAAGCCACGTCTACAATAATACTCTCGAAGCAAATCTCGTGGAACACAGCATCCATAGGATCTGTTATGCGATCAAGGAAGATACGACCACGGTTGAGGCTTTCGATGTTATTATTATTTTTATATGCAGACAAACAATTCTTCACAGCACCTGCACAGCAGAGCTCTATTCGCAGGATGCTAAAAGAGCAAAACACGAATGGAAACTTAGATAAGAGTGTAAGGCCTTGTGTTACATCGCTCCTCGAAGCAGGGAATGAAGGTTCCCGACCTAAGACAGTAGTCCTTTGTTAGTTCACTCTGCTTGCACCCCATTATCCTCAAACTTCTCTCATTCAGTTAATTCAGAGTATATGCAACGTTCTTTACATCGGTGGATTTGTAATTCTCGTGAGCTCTCCCAGTCTATACCAATAGCAGTCAGGGAAACCAATATTCAAGATCAGGAATTTTCCAGTTCCCAAGGGGAATACAATCCAAATCTTTTGCATAATCCCCATTTACTGAATAAGCAATTAAAAAACAAAGCTGGTGTATGTAGATCAACGCTCTTAAAAAAGATACCACAATTCTGATTACAATGAAACACTCAAAACGAAAATTATAATGGCAATCTTTGGTAAAACGGATTGTCCACTTGTTTGTCTAACTCTGATCAATAAGTTTCTCCGAAGCATGACCCTCATCCACAAACACGCTGAATATAAGTTCTGATTTAAACGAGCATGCATCCAGATTTCTGTTTTGAACTCTGCATCAATCTGCTTAACAGTTTTATCTTTGGCTTGTTTAAAAATCAGCAGTCAAATCTCCCAAAATCTTGATAGTTCTGTTACGAAAATGATTGTTGCAACTTATACCAAGCCAAGTAGACCTAACAGCTCTTGATCATTCTGTGTCAAGATCCTCAAATATTGACATGATTCAGCGCTTATGAGTGAGCAGCTTCAAAGTAGCAGCAAACTTTCCCATGATTTGATGCATGCAGAATCTCTTCAACCATTTGCATGGTCATCCATTGACATAAGCTGGCTATATATTTGCTCATTCTGTAAGTAGCATGACGTATCCGGAAAGACTGTGCTTGTCACCGTGGATTATTTTCACGACACTGCAGTAGGACCGTCTTCTTCATTATTGAATCTGCTGCCAGAGTATGTGTTCAAATTCGATCCGATCATGCTTGCAATGAAACTGGAGAACAATCTGTCTGCTTGTATGCTTCACAGCATGTACGCATCACAGTCCGCAGCACATTCTGAGATACCTTACTCCATGCTGAAGGGTGATGAACGCTTTGCTGTTGAAGTTCTTACATGCTTGCTTGAACATGATGTGCTGGTCCGACTCGAAATCATAAACCAGAGCTACTCAGACGAGGTTAGTGGCATAACTGGCTGTGGGAGTCTTGGATGAAAATGACTCTGGAAGCTTCAGCACACATTTGCTCTTAGTAAAATCGACCATTCTTCGGACAAAATTTTCTTGCTCATTCATCTGGCCTACTGCTCAAAGGAATTTATTAATGCACTGCGCTGAAGGCATGCTCATCCAACAACCATCATATGAGTGTTACCATTATTCAGCGCTTTCTCTCTGAGAGCTTCAACAAAAGCAATGTGTTCAATCACGTTCTGATCAGACTTGGAATTTCTGTTGGCTGGCAGAATTTTGGCAGTTTCAACATCAGAAATTTGCACACAAAACTATAATCTGATTGCACCTCTCCTTCAATCTCATGAAACAAACTGAGACGGTTTGGACATTAGGATCTGCACTTTCCCCAAGAACGGAGCACCTTTCAGAAGTCCTTCTTTTGGCTCAGCAAAAGATTTAGAGCTCACCAAGAAAGTAAGCAACTCTTTGGCAGATGGCAATCGTTCTTGCTGTGGTCTTTTGCATTTGAAAAGACATGGCTCCTGGAGTAAAGCTTCTCTGGTCAAACTCAGGTCTTCGTCTAAAAGCTCTTGTAAGGCATTCGAGAATTCAAACTGCTTCAAGTCCTTAGTATAAACAATCAGCCAAGGCTAAAATAAATAAATTGCTTACCTGATGTTCCTTTCCCCAAGGTTAAGATCTCCAAATTCCTTAAAAGAAGCAGTGTCGTGACCAGCGAGTGAATTGAAGAGACCAAAACAAATATTTACTTATATAACGTTTGTGACCCAAGCAATATGCTGCCATCCCACATGATAACAGCACACTGCTCAATCACTTTTTTTGAACAAGCCTGTCACTTGGTTTTGGCCTAGACAACTAGCAAGTACCCATAAGGCAGCCTGCAATGCATCAAGTGGATTCTTTGACAACTCCAACTGCCATATTCACAGCATTGGCGTCTTTTGATCAGGAGAAAGAGGAATTAATTTACACAGAGATCAGTAATTTAGTTACCACTCTTAATCAGTATCAGATGTTGCTGGGTCAGATGATTTATTCGATTGTGGCAATTAATAACCCGAGATTTGTGCAGATATAATTCCTGATCTTCCTCTGAAGAAGCTTAGGGTCCTCTCTTAAGGTCAATTTGCAAACAATTGGGTACATAAGCATACAAGACTGTTTGTTCCCTTGGAGATGGAATAAAGGCCTTCTTAGACGCTACCCTCCTGTCAATTCGTTCCATATCCTTATTTGTAAGTGTAGCATAAACATAAGAATTCGAAGTTTTCAATACAGCTGACAGGCTAGAAAAGCACCCATATAATTGCACGACTGCAACATTATATCACAACGCATACTTAATGGATGACCAGTGGCTCTCACTAAACTTCCTCATCTTCTATCATCAGCAAGAAACGTTTTTTCATGGATTCATCAGCCTGTAAGGCACAGACTTGGAAACTAAAATAAAACTTAGCTTTATAAAGGAGTAGTTTTCCCGAATTGTCTCCATGACCTGCGCCATCTTCCACTGCTCATAAAATAAGTCAAGAAATTCCAACTTCTGCAGAAAAAAAATCTACGCGCAGTTAGTTTCGGCAATAGAACAA
>JBAPGN010000373.1:0-29480 GCA_037355405.1 Vitis amurensis | reverse complement strand
ATTGTGGCAAAGTTGTATTCTCTGTTTCATGCATTTTTGTCATCTTCCTTGGTTATTTAGAGGAGGACAGAGAGCAGTGTGATAGGGAGTAGCGAGTGAATCAAACTACAACGAGGTAGGGGTTTTTTTTTTTTTTTTTAATTATAATTTCTTTTATATGTCTGATATGTTTATATATCTCCTACCATTTTTAAGCGAAGACGTGAGATTAAAAAATCTCGTATCTTGCAACACCCTTTTATAGATCCCACCAAGAGAAAGAAACTAAGAAAGAGATCCATTAACTTTATTTGATCCTTTGCATCCAACCTTTGAAGAAGCATTAGAGTCCTTTCAAAAGTGGATGAGGAAATACAAGGGTGCAATTGTAATACACCCATACCTGTAAAATTGTGTTTTCCAACAAGTTATAAAATGCTAAGTTTCTACTTTGATGTTAAAGGTCCACAATTGACATTGACTACTTGCATATGGATAAAAAATGGTTTCAATTACTGTATAATCATGGTTCATGGCTTGCTGACAAGGTTTGTAAATGATGCATTTTATTTTTTATTTTATTTATTATCATGTTTAGCTTACAACCAAATAATATAACTAATAATTTATTGTAATTGTTAGCACATTGATGTTGCCTTCTTTTTCTGGAAGGGGCGAATAGAAAATCCTCATATTTTTTTCCCAAAAGTTTACCACAGTGGATACTATGTTTTGGGTATGTGTAGTTTGAATTTTAATTATCATTTTTAATTTTTTGTAATAATGAATCTTATGATCTTGGTTATTTATTTATGCATGTTAACTTTATTCTATGTAGCAAAATGCTCAAGCAAGATGGATTAAGCATGACAAGAAATGGAACCAATTCAATTTACCAGATAATGACATTCTTATTGATTATGTCAATGGTTTGCAATCTCTTTATTATGTCGAATGGCCTGATGTTGACATTGTGTATGTCCCCATCAATGTTCGGACTAGTCACTGGGTATTAAGAGTTTTCCACCTTCGTCGAAGGATTATATATGTATATGACTCATTGATGGGCATTGATAATAATGTAAGATTGCAAGTTGCCATTAAACCATTAGCCAAATTGTTGCCACATATATTGAATGTCATAGCATATTATGGGTTTCACGGTGACACAAAAGTTAACTACTAGGAATGGGAAATTGAACGGCTACAAGATATTCTTCATCAGGAACATGAGTAAGTGATCTTAAATTTACTTTCATATCTTATACACTTAATCCTTAATAATAGCTCTAACATTGATTATCTATGTACCATGTAGTGGTGACTGTGGCATGTTTGTTATCAAATATGTTGAATACTTAATGCACAACCATCCATTGAAGTCATTAACAAGTGCTCGAATGGACTAGTTTTGGGAAAAGATGGCAGCAGAGTTATTTTATATGAAATATTTGCCTATATAATGAATTCATGTTGATATTTCACATTTTGATAATGTAGTTGGATGGTTTGTTATATGTAATTGGATAGTTTGATATATGTAGTTAGACATTTTGATAAATGTAGTTGGATAACTTGATATATGTCTTGGATATTTTGATTGATAGTTATGTCTACAATTGACCTTTTAAACTAAACTTGATTGTTTCCAAGTTGTTTTGTGTACAAACTTGAAGGTAGTTAAGTCCATAGTCTTAGTAGAACACCTAAACTTAACTACTATAAATTTAATTGTGAACAAACTTGAAAGATATTAAGTAGAAGTCTATTCCAGAATAACATATTTAATTTGGACTTAATAGGTATCAAGTTGATCTTGTATAGACTTATAGGAAGTTGTGTCTATAGTTGCCATTTTAACTTGAACTTAACTATTGTCAAGTTGTTTTATGAACAAACTTGAAGGTAGTTAAGTCCACAGTCTTCAGAAAAAACCTGAACTTTACTATTGTCAAATTGTTTTATGAACAAACTTGAAGGTAGTTAAGTCCACAATCTTTAGAAAAAACCTGAACTTAACTATTGTCAAGTTGTTTTATCTACAAACTTGCAGGTAGTTAAGTTTACAATCTTCAAACAAAACCTGAACTTAACTATTGTCAAGTTGTTTTATGTATAAACTTGAAGGTAGTAAAGTCCACAGTCTTTAGACAAAACTTGAACTTAACTATTGTCAAGTTGTTTTATGTACAAACTTGAAGGTAGTTAAGTCTACAAATTCAAACAAAACTTGAACTTAACTATTGTCAAATTGTTTTATATACAAACTTGAAGTTAGTAAAGTCCACAGTCTTCAGACAAAACTTGAACTTAACTATTGTCAAGTTGTTTTATGTACAAACTTGAAGGTAGTTAAGTCTAGAATCTTCAAACAAAACCTGAACTTAACTATTGTCAAGTTGTTTTATGTACAAACTTGAAGGTAGTTAAGTCCATAGTCTTTAGAAAAAACTTGAGCTTAACTATTGTCAAGTTTCTTATCAATAAATGTGAGGACAGTTGAGTCCATAGTTTGAGAATAAACATGTAATTTTCATTTATACTTTATACATAACTCATCATAATATATATGTACAAAAGTAACAAATATCTCCATTTATATGGGGTATGCAAAAAAAGGGGATCATTATTATAGTATTCATCTATGTGCTTATCCTATCACCTTATACAAAAAAGTAACTTACATTTCCATTCACATGGGTACCAAAAAAACAAAAAAGCTTAGTATTACAATTTTCATTCCATGTAAGTTCATAGAGTGCCAAAACTATCATAATATCAAGGGATT
Source organism: Vitis amurensis (assembly GCA_037355405.1). Lineage (NCBI taxonomy): Eukaryota > Viridiplantae > Streptophyta > Magnoliopsida > Vitales > Vitaceae > Vitis > Vitis amurensis. Next base: position 26,713 of record JBAPGN010000373.1, on the reverse strand, counting down.
GGTCATTTGCATGTTTTCCGATTATGCCCATATTGACCACATCAACTACAACGAGATGTGCGCTTACTCTCTTCACCAGAAGGAATTCTTACTTTCCCTGGTCTTTCTGTTGGGCGTCTCATTTTAGGTGGTAACACAATTTTGTTATGAATGTGATCAAGTATTACCCAATCTAATTCATTTCCAGTTGGATAAATACACTTTGAATATGAAGATAACAATGCTTTAGTAGTAAAATACTGGGAGCACAAAGTGTAACATGAAATGTTGTAAAATCTACAAGTAGCAATAACATGTGCACATGGAATATGATCAAGATCAAATTGTCGACATGTGCATGAACGAGTGTCTAAATTCACTTGAGCACTAATGCCAGCATATTTAACATTACACTCCTTGGAGTTGATAGGTTCCACTAGATATGTTGCTGACATATTATACCTTGAATGAAGTTCTCCATCAACTAACATGGTAAGTTCAATTGACATTGACATTTCTTGTTGTTGACGAGTCACAAACCATTTTTGAAGTAAGTTTCTCAATTCTTCAACCAATTGCAAAATCGAAAGATCTCTAGCATTTTTCAACACAACATTAAGGCTTTCAAAGATCCCTATCGTCATGATATTATATCTTTTTTAGGTAGAATATGAATGTGCCCATCAATCAACTCTTATATCCATCAAATATTTTGTTGCTCTTGGGTCAATCATCTCTAGTTGCCCAAATATAAAATTAAACTCTAAACACAATTAGCATGGGCAGCATCATGGAACAACTTATGAGTTACAAGTTTCTTGAACTTTGTCTTCAAATTTTGTCCAACGCGATAAGTGCAGACACCATGCCTCGCATGGGGAAATACTTTATGTACTACTTTCTCAATGATACCATGTCGATCTGATATCACAAACCAATCATCAATGTGTCCAATTGTATCACGTAATTTTTGTGAAAACCACTCCCACGAGACATCATTTTCTTAATCACCAATCCCAAAGGTTAAAGGGTATATCTGATTGTTGCCATCTTTACACACTACAATAAATAAAGTCCCTAAGTACTTTGCTTTACAAAATGTCCCATCAACTGCAACCACATGCCTTATTGATGTGTGAAACCCAACAAGAGATGTACCAATCGGCATAAAAAAGTATTTGAATTGATTATCACAATCAGTAACTATATCAGTAATGGTACTAATATTTTTTTGCTCTAAAACATAACAATAAGATGATAAAGTGTTATAAGACTCCTTAGGTGATACCCTAATAGAACCTAGAGCAAGTTCTCTAACTCTTTGCACCTTATCATAACTGATTTGAACGACATACTGCTTTCGAATGTCTGCTATAATGTCTTTTGGTCAAAATTCACAACCAACCCCTTAATATATTTCTCTTATACTCTCACCAATCAACCAACTACTTGCATGTTGATTGTTACAAGACATCATATCTAACCGACAAGTGTGTGTTGAATAGTATTTCATTATTTGAAGCATATTGGAAATCCCCAACTTGGTAGCACGAACTTGCCACTTGCCACTTGCCATTCATTTTATCAAAACATTCAACAAGCAATAACTTAGTAGTGGATTTAGTTGTTTTGAACTCAAACTTCCTTTTGAGAGCCATCATATACAACTTCCTTTGTAATTCTTTCTTACTTGAGTATATTTGGTGCTCTTCTAGATGGTCATCACTAATTCCACTAACTATAGGTTGTCGCATCATGTTTTGTCTTTCATTTGCTACACTTTCGATTATAGTGGGATTGTCATGTATGAAACCATCATTTGTATCAATAATGGTCAAGATTTCTGCACTCTGAGCTGAACCAGTTCTGAATGAGCCAATTTGGGTTGCTTGCTTATCATTAGTAGGGTTAGTATCCTTCCTATAATCCTACCCATTAATTGCAATCTCATTTATGTTCCAATCATGAACTTTATACCCTTCAAGTGACTCATTTTGATATCTTAGTCCATTTTTACCATCAACAGTAAGAGTTTCAACCGACTCACAATGAATGTGTGTACTTTTATGCATCAACATTGAGTCCCCGTTCAATTCTTTATCAATCTCATAAGACATATGATATTCGAAATAAGAATTGCAAATTGATTTTTTACTGTGATTATCAATTCTCTTTTCAACTATGATGCACAATGGAACATGCAGTTTACTATTTGTACAATTTAAACCAATAAAGAATTTCACATCCCCATCATCAATTAGTTGTATAGGACTTGTGGGTATGTTAGCATTGAATACATACTTCATTGAAAGAAAACAATTCGTTGGATCTAGCTTTAGAATATGATGGACAACCCTTAATAACTCTTTATATGATATAGTTTTTGAGACCTCAATGCCTTTACCTTTACTTCTTTCGAAATAAAAAGCATTTCCATCTCGTACCCATTCTTCTTCATATAAAAGCATTATTCCTACTTCATCAACCATTGAAATAACAAAATAATTCAATTATTGGCATCAACATACAATATTAGAGTTTTTTTTAGTTACATCATAGCATTACCATCAATAAGTAGGTATTAATTTAAAAAAAAAACTCATTCATTATTAAATACATATTATTTCATTACACATATTTATTTTTTTAATAAACAACAAATAAATAATATTATTAATCATCTTTACTACTTCAAATAATACCAATAATGCTATAGAAATACAATGTATATAGTTGTTAAATAAATTCAGATATTGTAACTCTCAACTATTTTAAACAATAAAAATATATTTATTTACTAAAAGATTGGTTATGTTGTAATTCATTTAATGTTAAAGGTAATTTGCAAATGATTCAACTCAAATTGAGTATAATTAAATAAAATAACAATAATATAATGTTACTACAAAATAACTATATATAATCTTAACTCACGTCAAGTTCAACTTAGTATCCATAAGGTTTTGGTATATAACTAAAAAAGATAACTTTATATATTATATCAAAACCCTATTAACACATATATTTACATCTATATAAAGAACAAATATGCAAACAATATCAAAACCATCATAAAATTTCATAATTTTTATTACTAACCATCATTTGATTTTTCCATATGGACAATGTTTCTTCACACTACACTTTTTAAGCTGATTGTTTTTTTCTTTTAACATTTTTTTCATGGTTGTAAATGATATTAAAAAAATTATAACAATTTCAAACTTATTTAAATATTTACTACATCTCATTAAATGTTTGAAAATATTCAATAAATAAAACATGAAAAAAAAAAAATATGAAAAAAAAACGTACACTGTTTATCTAGTCATAACTTTAAGCATTGTTTATTCGGCCACAACTTTAAGTGCTTTAAGTTGAAGAAATTTGAAGAGAAACTATATGTGAAACTTTAAGAAATGTACTGAAAAGAGAGAAACGAGAATAACTGGAGATAATGAAAAAAAAAATGAGAAAGTAAAAGAAAGAATAAAAAAGAGGTGAAATGAGGGAAATAAAATTAGAATGAGAGAGAAAAAGGAGTTGATGTAGCTAAGGGGTATTTTTGTCTAGATTGGGTCATTTTGGAAGCTATTAAAATTGGGAGGTTAGTTTTACAAGATTGAGGGATTTTTGTCCCTTTTAATCGGTTATCCTTTATATATATATATATATATATACATAAAATCAAGAAATAATATTTTATTAAATAAATAGTTGAAAGTTTTTTTTTTAATTTTTATAGAAAGTAAATTCCCTAAATACTCTTTTTACATATTGAAAATTCTTGAATTAACCTTTTTTTTAAAGATATTTCTTTACTAGTTAATATATAATAAATAATAAGTTATTTAATAAAAAATAATTAAATAATTTATTAAATAAATTTGTTTGGTACATGAGGATAGAAAATACCAAGTTGATAAATAATAAAAAGAATATGCTAAACTTTTTATTGGATAATGTCAGGATTTGTTATTTTTTCGAGTAGAAAAGGAGATAATTTTGTAATCTTTGTTAGGTGCTGATAGAGCAGTTTCTTAATTTCACATCTTTTACAAGTTCATTTTATCATATTTTCATTTTACCATATTATAAATTTCTTTTTTATCTTATTAGAGAGAAAAAAATTATCCCATTCTATTTCACTAATTTAAAATTTGTATTATATTTTAAATAATTTTTTAGGTATCACAGGATTAATATTTGTGTGTGCATTCATGACTCTCAATCAAATTAATTTTATATAATATTTGAATAGTAATAGGATTTATGATAATATTATTTATATACTAAATCCATCTCTATCATTTTTCAAAGATGAAAGAAAAAAAAAAGGGTTAATTGTGTAAATTTGTAGTATGAAATGGTTGCTTGAAACGGATTAGGAGAGGTTCAAATACTGGTTTGGACTTTGGGTAGAAAATGCATTTTTAATTTAAATTTTGAAATAACAAAAATATAATATTCTATAACATTTAAATAATAAAAGGATTTATGAGGATATTATCATATACACGGAATTAACTTATAAGATTTTTGTTGTTAAGGGGAAAAAATTAGGATTAATCGAAAAGAATTTTTTGAATTTATTATGGGCCATTAAATTACTAATATTAATAGCCATAGATAACATAATTTTTTTTTTTTAAAAAAAATGAAAGTCGTAAATAATGATAAACATATTTGAATGGAATGATTTTTAATTTTTTTTAATTTAATTTATTTTTATTTTTTTTCAGATTTTGAGTAGAATAAGGAATGTGTTTGCTAAGAATTTTGATCGACTCTATAGATAATGTGAGTCTCCAAGCCATGTTTCATAAATCTGGTGATATTCTATCTTGTAAAGTGGTTGTGATCGGGGATGGGAAGAGCAAAGGGTATGGTTTTGTTTAGTTCGAGTCCAAGGAATATGCAAATGCTACCATTGAGAAGCTGAATGGCTCCATTATCAATGGCAAATAGACATATGCTGGGAAGTTTGTCAGCAAGACTGATAGGGTCCTGCCCAATCCTGATGCCAAATATACAATTTTTTACATCAAGAATTTTGCTCCAAAAGTCATGTGAGCTGTGATGCGGAAGACACCCAAGAAAAGATGGTAAGCCGCCTGAGGATTAATTTCTTTAAGACACACATGAAAAGAAAAGGGAAATTCTTCCAGTATAAAAATACCAAATTCAGGAGGTATTCCAATCAATTGAAAGTCCAATACTGTCAAGGAAAAGGTAGAGAACAGGGATTTCCAATTTTTGGCAAGAATGCTGGTATCTTTCCTGGTTAGATTGGTTGCATTTATACATGTATAGTTTATCCTTTGAATTTTGGAGAAGGCAGCTGGTTTCCTCTCATCTGAAGATTTTGAGCACTAATGCCACTATTCTAGATCATGTCTATAAAGTCATAGATGCTCTACCACCGTTAGCTCATCCAATGACCCAGTTTACAACAAGTGTCATAGTTCTCCGAGTTCAAGTGGATTTCAGAATGCATTAACGCGTAATGGTGCTTTTGGTTTGCTATTTTCAGCTGCATGCCCATGCTTATGGAAGAAGTCTTTCTCCCAAAATGGTCACTGTAGTATCTCACCAGAATGACTAGCCACAGGGAAGCTGTTTGGGACATCTTTAGCAGGCAAGATGTTCCTAAGTTGATTGAGTAATTGCAAGAGAACCAGAAGGAATTTCGCCTCATCAATAGTCTGTTATTTTTGTTACACGCCCACAACACCCACAAGACCCGTTATTTATAAGAACATGCACAAATACCATCACAATATTTTTTATCATTTGATTCATCTTCACTTAATGTTTATTGAGTTGTTAATATTTGATTTTCTTCTTCTAATTCATAATACTCACTTGAATATTTTTCTACTTCTTTATTAATCATTAATCTTATCATTAAATTTTGGAGTTTATCATTTATCTTTAAAAAATTAATTTTGTTTTCTAGTTGACAGTCTTTTGAATAATGACTTACTTTTCCACATTTATAACAAGTTGGTGTTTTCCTTTTGAAAATTGCTTTATTTGAAGATTTTGATTTATTAGTATTTTTTACAAATTTATTTTGATATTTTGACTCGGTTGATGGCTTCTTTCCCTTTATATTATTTTGTTTACCTTTTCTTTTTGAAAGGGCCACTATAGCGTCATATCTATAATATGAACAAAAATTTTCTAATTCTTTTTTATTATCTTGTTTCTTTTTTTTTTCCAATTGACTTTTTAAATTGAGATTTGTATAGAGAGCTAAACCTTCATTATTGATAAAAGTAATTAATTCTCCATATGTTAATGATTCATAAGGAATTCTTCCATTATAAACATTTCTAATTTTTTGTTTAACTTTTTCAGCAAATAAAGTGGATAACCTTGATATAAATTTTTATTTCCAATAATGACTTCCACAATCAAGTCCGACCATGAATTTGACTAAAAACATGTTTTTATACCACTTGAAATCTTGAAGTTTTGGACATCTAAGGTTATTGAGAATTTCAAAAGTTTTTTCTTGAAAATATATTGGATCTCCTAAAAACTCTACTTGTGTTTTGAATAACTTCAATTTCTTTTTGCTTACTATTAACTCATGACTAATTAATTCTTCAAAAATAAATTCTAAATGTTTTATATATTCTTGAAAGGTATATGAAATATATATATATGTATATTTACTAAAAATATTATCCATCATTCGTTGAAATATTTGTGGAACATTTTTTAGTCCAAATGGCATTACAGTCCATTCATATAATCCACAAGGACATAAAAATGTTGCCAGTGGTTTGCTATCTTCTTCTAATCTAATTTGCCAAAATCCACTTTTACAATCTAGTTGAGAAAAGTATTTACATCCTTGAATAGAATTAATAAGAATCTTTATTCGGAATTTTATAGGCATCATCATATGTATTATCATTTAATCTTTTATAATTAATAACCGTCCTAACTTTATTTTTTTTTTCTTCATTATGGTTTCTGACTAAAAAAGTTGAGGATCTATAGGGACTAAAGCTTGGCCTAATGAGGTTATTTTGCAATAGTTCTTCCATTTGAGTTTAAAATTCCTTTGTATCTATAAGGTTACAAGTTATATTTGTTGTTTCTATTGTTAAATCTGGGTTCTTAATTGGTATTTTATAGGTTGTTTTATTTCTATTCTAATATTTTTGTGGGTATTCTCTTATAATTCCCATTTTTTTCGCTTCTAATATAAGGTTTCTTTATCTTGCGTTCCTTAATTGTTTTAAATAATCATTTATTACACAATCCTTTTGTTTTTCTATTTTGTTAATTTGGTGAGAGGTTGCATTATGAGATTTATTTGATATTTTTTCTATATTTGTATAAACAATTGTTCTGGTTTTAGGATGAAAGCTAACTTGATTATTTTGTATTATTATACCTCATTGTAAAGAATACACAAAATTTAACCCTAAAATAAAAGAATATAAACTTATAGTAGGTACAAGATAAGTTTGAGGTAATACTAAGGTTATGTTATTAATTATGATTAGTACATTTGAAATATACTTAATTAATATTAGTTTTTTTTTTATATATTGGATTATTTATACTGGTTGGACTAATGTTTGCTGAAAAATTGGTGTGTTAGGGAGACTTTGTCTGATCAGAAAAGGGGTATTATCTTAATACGAAGTGATGCTTTAAAATTTTGAGCTTATTAAAAAATCTTGACATATCCGGTCTTCAAAAACTATATCTATGCAATAAATGCTTTCACACTAAAATGTTATTTGTATGTTGAAAACATTACACAAGTAATAAAGGCTCAATAAATGTGTTTATACTGAAAGGCCTTTGGTTTTACACTAAAAGGTTTTTTGCTTTGACTGTGAAAACTCTGAAAGTTAGTAATAGAGCTTATGTGTATTGATATATTAATTAAAAACAATAATTCTTTATTCAAATTAATTTTTCAGAGTACCAAACTTTATCTTACCCCGTTAAAAGTATGTTTATATTTACTTGATTTGCTTATTTTATCTATCTATTTTATGAAATTTAGCCTGTTGATTTGATATGAATTAATGTCTTTTATTCCTTATCCTTATGGTATATATAATTTAGATTATAATCGTATAAAAGTATTGACAATTATTTTTACCTTTTTTGTGAATTTCTAAAGATCTATACAAAATTGAGATATATAACCAATGACGGCATAATTTTGGTTCATATTAACCTCTACACTAGCTAAAAGAGCTCTTCCTATTGTGTTATTTCTAATATCTAAAAGGTTAATATTTACAAGTGCACCAATTTTTTACTATAACTTTTGGAAATTATAAAACTGTAAATATAGAGATAAAGTCAAATAGTGAGATAGAATCTGTAAGTATTATCATAATACAAGAAGACATTTTGTTAAATATAGAAATAGTAGAAAACCTATATAGAAATTCATAACTAGTTAATATAATATTAGAAGAATTTAGTAATCCAACGATATTAGAAGAACAAGTAGATCAAGAAAACTTTGTTGACATAATGTGTAAAAATTATACAGACGAACAAATAATTGAAAAACTTTATAAAACCAATTTGATTAAAAAACTTATAGATATAGAAACACAAATTAAAGAACACATGCAAATATGAATGCAACAACACCCCCCAACAAGAATAAAGTGCAAGTCACATGCACATGTTCCAACATTCCTCAACAAAAACCTTCAAACAGTTTCTGATTAATAACAAGAGCAAGATATCTCAATATCCCTATGATAAAAAAATCAGAAACAACATAAAAGGCAACTCATATCTAGGTTATCTCAACATTCCCAAAACATAGATATCCAAATTATTAAAGATAGCTAAAACTGAAAATGAAATGAAAAGGAGAATAAGAGACAATGAGACAATACCAAATTTTACATGAAAAACCTCCTAAAAGGTTAAAAACCATGGGCCTACAACCGATAAAAAATTTCACTATGAAGAACAATCAAGGTGTACCAAGATTTACCTAGCTTAAGATTTCCAATCCCTCACGGACTACTTGACAAACACCTTCACACCTCTTCGCCACGCCTTCATCTTTAGGAACATGCTTGGATTCCTTCCCAAGCTTGATCTTAGCCTTCTCTTTGAAGCTCTATCAAGAAGAAAATGGGTGTTCACCCAAACCCAAAATAATTAGAGATGAATGTTTAAGGAATCAACCCATTTTTCTTTTTAGAAAATCCATTTAAAAAATTTTCTTGGAAAACTTGGATGGGATTTTCTTAGTATGTAAACAACCTCAAAATGGAAAGGAATGAGGAGCTCTTTCTCACGACTACTGCTCTCTACCTCCAGAAATATGAGAAATTGGATTTTAAAGGGAAATGAAACCCTTAGTCTGATGGCTAAAAACTAATCTCAAAAAGAGGTTATTTGGATCAAACTGCCTTTGCACTTGGATCGATCCAAAAAAAGGAGAACTTACAACTTTTACCAGAAATTATTTCTTCCAACTTCCCTAACACTTTTAACAAGATTTAAGACAATTAACATTTTGAAAATGGGATTGATTCAAATTCATTCAACCACAAACTCAACTACTTACCTTGGCCTCTTAGCAAATCCAAAGTCTTGATCTACATAAGTTAAATAGTCCAACAACAGATTTAGAGAACCATAACTAGTAGACACTTAGGTATTTTGTCTAGAATTGCCAATCTAACTAAAACACTCACACTATGCACAGTGGCATAAGCAGGGTTCAAAAAATCGGCCGAGTCGTATCCGCCTCGACGCCGACTGCGACGAGTCTGATACCAGATACAATTTATACCTAGACTCGACCTTGAATTGGTTGGACTCAAGTGACTCGACCAATATTCCGAGTTAACACGGAAAAAAAAAAAACAAACAAACAAACTAATCAATAGATTCCCTACAAAAGAAACTCATCACAACAAGAATCAAATTTTCAGAGAAATAAGAGATTCCTCTGTAAAAGAAAACCCGTGAAAATTTGAAACAAACCCGTGACCTTTTCAAAAGTCTTTAAAAAGAGTCTCGGTTGAAGAATAACTTACTTAACCTTAAATCCACCATTGCCGGAGTGTAGATTTTTCGTCTTTGGTGCGTTGCTGGTGGAAAGGTAGCAGATCGTGCATCGTGCTCTTCGTGGTGTGCTAGGGAAGAAGATAGCAAGGCTGCAAATCGATCTTTGTGGTGTTGGGAAAGAAGATAGAGGGCAAGGGTTTGGGAAGAAGCCAATAGATAATAACTAATAAATGTAAAGTTTAATTTACCTTATTCTAACCTGCAATCAACATTATATTTTTAACTTTAAATCAAAACACCCTACATTGTAGTCAAGATTATATTTTTAACTTTACCTTATTTAAATCAACATACCCACACTGCCATAGTCACACCAGATTATATTTTTAATTTATTAAATTATGTAATTTTTTATTTTATAATATTAAATTGATTTACATGTATTTAAATTAGTAAAATTAGGAAATTTATGTATGCAGTATAAAGTAATGTTTAGATGTTTTTTTACAAAATTGAAGAATTGAAAAATAATGTTTATATGAAATTGGAGAATTCATAATGATAATATTATGATGATATTAAATATATTTATATGTAATGTTTTTATTTTATATAGAGATTATATTTTTAATTTATTAAATTGTATGATTTTTTATCTTATAATATTAAATTGGTTCACTAAATTCTTTTTTGTATGGTATAGAAATATAAAATATATTTATGTGGTACAAATATTGTATTTTTAATTTATGTTTTTATCTTATAATATTACAAAATTAAATTACATTAAAAAATTAATAATTATTTAATTTTTTTTTCAAATAATCATAAATAATTTAATAATACGGAATGAAGGGTATGTATTTACATGGTATAGAAAAATTACATTTATATTTGAATCAATTTTACTTCATTATATTATGAAGATTTTTTATTTTATAATATTCTACAATTAAATTACAATAGGAAATCAATAATTATCAAAACAATAAATTGGTTCACTAAATTATTTTTGTATGGTATAGAAATATAAAATACATTTATATGGTATAAATATTGTATTTTTAATTTATGTTTTTATCTTATAATATTGCAAATTAAATTACATTAGAAAATTAATAATGATTTAAAACAATTTTTTTTTCAAATAATCATAAATGATTTAATACAACACAATAAAGGGAAAATTTTTATCATAGTAGGGTAATTTCTAATCTTCAGAAAATAATACAACACAATAACAGAAAAACAAGATGTCAATGGGGCTGGAAAAACATAGAAGCCAAAATATGCGGTCCGTTTTAACTTGGACATATCGTATATGACCTATTCACCTCTACTTGCTAGCATCTTCTACATTCCAAGCAACTGCGTCAATTTATCTTTAAAATAAAGTTCCAACGCCTTTTTTTTTAATTATTTTCTAAAATAACACATTAATATTCTTATTTATTTATTTTAGAATAGTGTAGGGTGATCTAAAATATTCTTGATTTGTAAGGAATCCTCCAAGGTTCCAAAGAGTTCCATTGGTGCCTATAAATAGGTGAGACCTCATTTGGCAAGACACCAAGCGAGTTCCCAAAGCACTTGTAAAGCTTCCTTTGAGTAATAAAAGTTTTCATTCTTTTAAGAGTTGCCCGCTACACTTTCTCAAGTTTTCAAGTCGTAAGCATCCTAACCTAATAAGCTAAGCATTGGGAGTAAGGCTGATTTAGCAAGATCAAATGTCTTAACTTATCTAAGTGTCGCACGAGCTTAGGAAAAGACTAAGTCCATGACTCGAAATTTCATTTTTTCCTCCCAGTTTTCTTCCGCAAGAGAAACGATCTCAAAAAAGTGAAAACCTTAACCTTATCATTCCCTCTCATTTCGTTTCCTTTTCTCCACCAACCTAAGTCACTTCATTTCATTCGACGTAATACGCAATGGCTAGAAAACATAACAGGAAACATAAATCAAAGCACAATTCATCAATTGATCGACTAATCGAGCGATCAAAGCGCATCAAGAAACGCAAATGCTTTGCGTCAACACAACTCATCAACTATCTAACTCGTGATTACTGAAATGTAACAAAAGCCGCAACAAAGATCAAGAAGGCCAAGCAGCAATTGAAAACTAAAAAGAAAATTGCCTATAAGGCCATAAAGCTATTTTCGAAGGCAGAAGCAATGTTGGTAGCTGCAAAAAGTGAATTTCAAAAGGTGAAGGATGAATCAACTGGAATCATTACCAAGATACAAGGATACGACATTGATTTAGATCCCAAGTTAAACGGAGCAATAATTGTAAGAATTTCATATATCTTTTAGTTAAGAATCTCCTGAAGCTCAAGTATTTATGTAATTTTTTCCTTTTTTCAGGCAATTTGTGTTCAATGTCTTCTTCTGTTGATAGGGAAGCTAGGGTTTGTTCTTGGCGTGTAATCTCAGAAATAAGAATGGCAAAAGATTATGTCGTCATCGTAGTCGTTTTTTGTTTCTGTTCATGGATTCGTTTTCTGCTTCTATTCATGGATTCACCTACATGATTGAATTGAAATCGATTTATGTTCCCATTTGAAACATCTTTTGTTGATGGATTTCAATTTGCATTCTATAACTTCTTCTGTTGATAGAGAAGTTATTGTTTTGTTCTTGGGATGCCATGCTTATTATTTCTCTTGCCACATTTAATGCATTCTGTTAATTTCTTGGTGCCTTTCATTTGTAAACCTAGCCTTCAACGTCGGGTTTTACAATATAAAATGAAAAAAAAAAAAATCAAATACAATTATAATTAATTAACAACTTATGCATTTTTAAATTATTTGATCTTACAAAAATTAAAATAAGTGAAATAACTTTAAAATAACATATAAAAACAATTCATTAACTTAAATCTATTCTTATTTTTCTTTTACTTTTTTTTTCTTTTATCTTTCATCTTTATTTTCCTTCTGTGACATTTTTCATCACATTTTCCTGAAACCAAACATGGACTAAAGGATTTCTACGTAGTGGATTGGCAGCTAGAAGGAGGGCTATTCAAATGGCCCAAATTTTAGGGAGATTCTTCAATACTACATTTTCCCAATAATGTCATACTGGGAAAAGCCTTTTTTTATTTGGATATCAGGCAGTGTATGCTGCGTTGGAGATACAATCATTTTTCCAGTCCCTGGATATTTGGTGTCTATGTAGGTGAAAAGTTTTGGTAGATTTGAGAACATGTGAGGTGGTTTCTAGTCAGTGGGACTGGGAAAGTCCTTAGTTCTAAGATTCCCTTTATGTACTTGCCAAGAAGCTTAAAGCATTAAAAGAAAGGAATAAGAGATATTTAGAAGATACAGAGCTCCTGAATCTCAAATTGGTGCAGACTATGTCAAGCATGGTCTTTCTTCTAAGGGTGGCAAAGAGTATTTCAATCCCTTTCTTTGATTTTGTTGATGATCTTGGTTGTAATTGAGTAGTAAGTTAGGGTGGTTGTTGGCTGGCCTTCAGTTGGTTTCATGGTTTCTATGGGTTAAATCATAGGAAGGAGATGACAGATGGAAATCCTTCAATGGATACAATCATATAAATGCATACCTGCTTCTAGCGCTTAGCTCTGCTGCATAAAATTCTTTTCTGTTCTGCAACGGCATCCAGTAGGCCCCCTACTTTCCACTCTCGCCTAGCAACTTCTTTATAGTGTATTTAACGGTACTGTGAGTTTTGCTTAATCTTTAACCCAAACATCTGCATGTGAACCCTCCGGTAAGCATCTTAAACGGTTTAGAAGGGGAATACAGTCTCGCCAAACTGCCTTCCAAATCCCAGCCACCACAACCCTCAATGTCATATTCCAACTATTGCCCCAAATTTAGCACAGATAGATAATATGTTTTCATCTCCCCATTGCTGTATACCAAGCCAGTAGGGTTGATTGTTGGGCCAGAAATGCACAACCATGGGTTATTCACACGCTCAAATACCCCAGTAAAAATCTTCTCAGACAGCTTAAACCCAAATTCAGAGTGGGTAGGGATATTCACAATGTTTGCTTTCAAAAATTTAGCAGAAGATTCCCATTTTAGCCAGCTGGGAAGCACAAGGTTCCACCTTCTTGGATGCAGCAAAGAACCAGCTTATTGAAAAGGGCTAGTGAGCAGTCTGCATACATAAATTCTGTCCCACTACTTGTTGGGAACCCATAGTTGCTCGTAATAAATTGTCTGATGCTGGTGGTGATATCAGTTTCTGACTCAACCATGTTCTGTCTTGAAAAACTCTCAAAGATGGAAGCCTTGACTGAAGATGGTAATGGCAATAAGCTTTTATCTTACATCCATGTGGATCACTGAGGAGTTTTCTGTCTCAGTAATTGACAACTCTGCATTATCAAGAACAGAAAGGGCAGAACTAGCGAAGCTGATCATTTCAGCAGGTTTTTCATTTTCACATATACCCTCTGGAGATCATTAGTAAAAATCAATTCAGTTAGAAAAGCTGTCCTCATAAACAAACAAAAAGCAGGTTTATGGAGAATTTCAAGGGACTGCTCAAAAACTTGTGATGTAAAAACATCATACTGAACTTTTGGCACTTTGAAATTTTTATTTAACAGATAACAACTCAATAAAAGTTTCAGATTGTCTTTTTCCCCCTTGTGGTGGTGAACCTTGTATGTGTTTTTAAAAGTTTTCTATTTTCAAGACCCTAAAGGTAGGCATCAAAGGATCAGATATATCCAAGATTACATGGTCCAGATCATGACATGTAACAATAGAAGTCTTTTCAGGTTTCATGCTGCATATCATAACCCAAACACAGGATGATCATGAACAAATGTTGACCTGATTCTTTCCCAGTAATATAAAATATTTAGACATTCTTCACCAGAAATGGAAAATAGATATAGGATGCTGAAAATTACTAGAGAAAGAGATACTTTTGTTGCCTTCTCTAATGCCTTTGACAGGGAACTGGCTTTCTTTCTTGGTCATGATATTGACCACAAGGCACATTGTCAAATGAAGGGTTAATTTATCAAATGTGTAAAGTTTCTAAAACAATCAGATATTGCATATTAAATGAAAAGAACTTCAAAAATAAAAGAAAGAACAAGCCTCTGCAGGTGGATGTAAATCAGCAAGCTGAAAGGCCAGAATCTCGCGGAAAAGGCAACCATAATAATACTGACTAATTAGTGCAGTATTCCCTTCCAGTAATTCCACGGTTTTGGACAATGCCTTAAAGATGGCTTCCTCTTCTGAAATGACAAAAGCTACTTCTAGATCTGTATAAACCTGGAAAGAGTATATAGCTATCAATAATAAGGAAAAGGAAAAAAATACAACAAACTAAGGTATCAACTTATAAGACAATCTTGGGATCAATTTGTGACTCCTTGTTTGATTAAATGAAAAGAAAAATAGCCACTACTTCTAACATTCTGACTCAGTACGTTTATAATATCAAAACAAATAAGTACCTGATTTTTTACTAGGCCACATATAACTGCTGCATGGGAGGGCAGAGGAGTTCCTGAAAGATATTTTAGGACTCCGTTGGAAACTGGAATGCTGGATAGCTCAAAGTGGTCAGATATGTCTAAGAAAAGGCAAGATCCAATTTTTCCAGTAATATTTAAAAGGTGCTCAAAAGCTGAGGTAGTAACAGCCTCAAAATGAGCAATCCCTGTAACCACCACCACCTGTGGCTTCAACTTTTTGATGAGCTCTATCATTAAATCTGAATGGCATGGGGCTTCAATCACTGAGTACATCCCCTGAAGAATTATCTGTTTCTGCACTCAACGATAAAGAAATATTTGTAATCATTGTTTGCATAGGTAGCATAGACAGTTGGCAACTTATAAACAAGCATTGAGGCGATTTCTATTAAACTACCATTTGCTTCAGAAGTTTAAGTTAGTAGGGAATGGACCGATACTGTATCTCAAGCAACCACTCTAGCTCGTTACAGATCCAATCAACAGGTGAAGAGGCAGACAACCAATAATAAACAAATAAATGGGGGACTAAATAAATCAAGAGGGTTTGTGTCTCCCTTGGCTGATTTTGGCCTTTGGTGCCTTGCACACATTGTGTATACTTTTTGTTAGGCACTGTTAATTCAATTGATCTTAACCTATCAAAAAATAGATAGAGAAGGTTCAACTTGAAGCTCCTAGAACTTGACTCTATACCATATTGAACTACAGTATGCTCCAAAAGCTTGGGCTGTTAGGGAATCATCCAACAATGCATATCAAACTAATATCCTCCCTAGTATGCCACCTCATTGTGCACATGGACAGGCACGTTATCAGTCATGACAACAATTGGCCAAATAAACAGACTGAGAAGGCTCAACTCAAGATCTTTAGAAACTTCACTCTAGTACCATGTTGAGCTACTTGTCACCTCAAAAATTTAAGTTGCTGGGGAATGAGCCAAATAATATATTAAACAAACAATTTTGATTCCCCATGGACATTGCATGGTCCACTAGTTTTCTTTAGCATTTAAAGGCACAAATTCTTCCTCTATTAATTAAGGGTTATTTGACTAAAAGGGATGAAATAACTCTCAATTTGTAAATCTAACCCTCCATCCTTTTTTAAGCCTCTTTTTGATAAAAATGCCCTCACCTTTTTTCTTGTAAAAATAACCTTATATTTTAAAACCTATATGTATATAATCAAAATGTTGAAGGGCAGTTATGTTAAAAATGGATTACTTTTCAAGTTAAAACATGGTAGAGGTTAGGTTTACAAATTTGGGGATTATTTCATCCCTTTTAACCAATTAATTCATTAATTAATTAGGGAACAAGAAAAGGCATCTTAACGAATGTATCTTGAGGAAAGTCAAAGCCATTACCAAAATAATCATCCTATAAAGAATGTTAAATGAACAAATCCCAATTATTAAAACACATATTAAAAAACATATGAAGACAACATGTGAATGGAATTGTTAAAAGACAAGAAAAGTACAAACTTACATGATTAATGGTTACTAATTAGTTCATTTCCTTAAATATTGTTTTGGTAATGAGGGAAGGACAAAAAATACAAACTATAAATGCAATAAAAATGAAAGACAATTCACTGTACATCAAGAAAATATGAGACAGGGTTTTAATTGACCCACACAAAACAAATTTCCATGTTTATTCATAAATTTAATGCCTTGGACATGATTTCAGAAGTAGAAGATGAAGAAGATGATCATGATGACCATATGTTGATAGTTTTTAAACAAATGCATCCAGTCATATATAACTAACCAAGGACATCAAATGCCAGGAGCTGACCAATTGAGATCCGGGAATCACATGTGAAGATTAGACCATCTAGAGGGATATTTGAAAACCACACAAGATCTATTCCTCTTCTCACTCTTCTAAACCCGAGACATCTTGTTGCCTAACTAATTTTTATTCATACAAATGACTCATCAGTTTACCATAGAAATTTAGCGAATCTTACCATTAACAAAAAAATTCCACCTCTAGAGAAGATGAACTGCATAGCAAGATACATATATGTGCATGTGCAATAAATTTAATACCAAAAAAAAAATTAAAATCATGGTGAAGCTTGGACATATAAACATACAAAGTATAAGAGCATTGCAAATTATGCCATACCTCAATTTTCAAGGATGTTAACCACTGTCTTGGAAGATGTTGGGTCAGATGTTCATCAACAATTGCAAGACGGGGTGAGAATAATTGAAGAGCATTCTCAATTGGCACAGCCTTTGAAGGAAATATGACAACATTCTTGCGCATGAATTGAGAAAAACAAGTCAGAAATGCAACTTGCTCTACACAATATAAAAAAAATCAACACTAACAGATAATGAAGATTTTTGGAACTCCCTAAATAATGAAATTGTACATTTAAAGTGGACCATTCTGCAAACTAGGGCAGCCTATCCCTGCTCTTCTACATTTTAAAATATGTTCTGTCTAAGTAATAAATGTGGAACTGATACATATCAGAACTCCAATATGCATTACAAAATTCTTAAGCCGTCTAATTTTTCAGAATTGACATTCTGAACACTTACAATAAACAAGCAGTTAAATAAGCACTTGCAGGATCTGCCCAACTGATGCAAAACTAAATGAGTTTGTTTCTTAGCATAGCTTCTCTAGCATTCACAATTCAGTACACATCAAGCACATTCATAAGATTCCACAGTAATAATGCAATGAAAAAGTGATACCAATTTTACATGAGCAAAGAGATACGTGCACATCAAAATATCACTAGATTACATCTCAGACTATGCACTATAAGCTGAATTTCTCAGACCATACATACACTAACCACACACATATAACCTGTTAAGACATAGAACAAATGGATATTATATTCAACTTTCAATTCCAAGTTTTACTCGCATAAGACAGAAAACTGAACCAAATATCATATAGCAGAATAAAGTGAGAATATATTGGACAAAGCTAGAGCAAATGGACATAGATATTATTGTTTCATAGAGGTCTACTACACCAAGTATAAATGGTTCAATCACTTAGGTTTGTTGAATAGCTGAGATCAAGGATGAACCAAAAACTGACAGAGGAACAAGTACCAAAAAAATCAAAATTTGTTAGAAAACAAACACAATCAAATTTAAGGCATCTGATTTGTTGAAGCAATGGTTACCAGAGAAGGATCTCTGTTAACATTTTTTATTTTTTTTGATAGGTAAAAACAAAAGCATATATAAAAGAAAGCGGGCCCAAAAGGCGTCCCAAAGCATTCAAGAAGTATACGACAAACGCATAAAGGCATAACCAAAAGCAAAGAGGGGCGATGAAAGACAACACCCACCCTCACCTAGAGCCCAACCTTTGAACCTCACCTTACCTTTTTCTCACTTTGGTGAGATATTATTGTGACCAGGGATGGAATGAGCTACTTTCTCCCCCACCACGGGTCTGTTGTTTCAACAAAATTATTTAAGGTCCAGAAGTACAGATGAAACCATCAGAACTTATATTATGTTGTTCCAACATTTATCTCTAATTTTCTGCGAGAGAAGATGATTTTGCTTTTCAATTGATATTCACGGGTAACATCTCACGGAGGTAAGCTTTTTTTTTTCTTTTTTTTTTGTGATAAGTAAAAGAGAATATATTAAAAGCGCTAGCAATTGGCGCAACAAAGTGCACACCAAGTATACAATAAAGGCCAAAAAGCAAGCAGAAAAGAGAAAAGGAAGAGGAAATACCAACCACCCTAACAAACAACCAAACCCCTACACTTTATAGAGAAGGAAAAACGGAAAACACCCTTGAAGCACTTCTGCACACATAACCCACAACCAAGCTGAGAGAGAAGAACCGTCCTTTCAGGAAAGAGCTCACACCCCAATGCTCCTCCCTCTTCCCCTAACTTAGATAGGACAGCTATTGTAGTTAACGGAGCATTCTAGTTTTCGAATTTCCCTCTCAACACGGGAAGACGAAATCGTTTTCCTCTTACCCCCAGAGAACTTCACCCCACGCCCTTTTCTTGCCTCCATTTCCCTCAAAAGGGAACTAATTTCCTCTTTAAACCCCGCCAGTGGCATTCCCACAAAGCTACTGAACTTGGCAAACTTACAGGGAAGGCTTTCAGACTTAACCACCTCCCCTACCGAGTCCCTACCCATTGTCGCACTACCCGTAAGATCCAACATTCTTCCATCTTGGAGCAACAATCGTAGTGGCTGAAGACCCGAACCCACGGGAAGCTCCGCCATTGACAGGCATGCTGGCCCGCTGCCGCAAACTGGCAAATCAACTAGAGAGAGAGAGGAGCAGAAGGGAGGGGAGAGAGCCTACCTTCGAAGGTTGTTAGGAGAAGGGACATGAACAGCATGAAGTGGAAAATTAAGATGAAGAGACAGAGAGAAAGGAGACACCTTGTTGTTAGGAGAAGGTTGTTGGGATGACTTCTTGCTTCTGGCCACAATCTTAGAAGGCCACTGAGAGAGTGGTGAGGAGATGGCTTTCATGGGATTGATGGGGCTTCTTCTTCTTCTTCTTCACCCATCCATGACACCCCCAAACGTTGGAGAGGAGGAAGAGAGTAGGAGAGGAGACAGGTCCAGAAGAAGCTAAGGCTGAATGGATTTGACTGGATTTGGATGGGTTTTACTTTTGAATTAATCAGTTAAAAAGATGAAATAATCCTACATAAATTTAAACCCTTTCATGTTTGGGTCTTGCTACGGTACCGAAAAGCACTTTTCGGTACCATACCCACTTTTTTTGGGCTAATAGGGTAGAGACACATGGCATTTAAAAAAAAAAGAAAAAAAAAAAACCTGTTCTTCAAGTCACCCAACCGGTTGCCATGGGAAATAATCCCATGCAACACACATTGTTACATTTATTACATTAACCAATTATAAATTTGTTTAATGTAATTATTTTGTTTAGGAAATTTTTTTTATGAAACAGAAAAATAAAGAAAATTTAGAAAAAATAAATTACAGTTTATTTATTTTTGTACTACAGAGTGACTAAACCCCACATAAAAATTTAATTTAAAATAAATAAAAAATTATAAAGAATTTGGTGATATAATTTAGAAATTAATGAAAAGTAAATTTAATTTATTTTAACATCAAATAATAAATAAAGAAAATTTTGAAAAAATAAATTACAGTTTATTTATTTTTGTACTATAAAGTGATTAAACCCCACATAAAAATTAAATTTAAAATAAAAAAAATTATAAAGAATTTGGTGATATAATTTAGAAATTAAGGAAAAGTAAATTTAATTTATTTTAACATCAAATAATTTGTTGACAAAAATTTGACGAATATTTGAAGTGTGAAAAGCAATATAATTGGTTTATGAACTTAAAAAAATAGGAAAACTAGAACTAAATTTTATAAAATATATATTAAATTAAAATTAAATTAGTTGTGTACTAATTATTAATTGAAAATATATGATTAAATTATTTCTTAGCTTTTCAAAAAAATTGGTTGAAATATTGAAAATACAAAAAAGGTATAATTACTAACAATATGGAAATCCAAACCCCTCACATATTTTTTCGGTAAACTTCCATTTTGAATTTTTCGATCCATTTCACACCCTCAAAATGTAATGAATTTTTGAGTATTTTTAGATTTGGACTTTTCTGGAAATCATTTGACCACCTCCTAAGTATAATGAACTTATTTAAACAATATCCAAGCCACATTAAGTTCCAAAAAAGTTTCAAAACTTCAAACAAGTGGAGAATCTGGAGGGAACTAAGCATATGAGGATTCCTCACATTCTTCGTACCCTTGTGAATTTTTTAGTATTTTTGGATTTCGATTTTTTCGGATACCATTTGACCATCTTCTAAGTGTAACGAACCTACTTAAACAACATTCAAGCCATATGATGCCTCAAAAAATTTTAAAAAGTCCAAACAAGTGGAGAATTGGGAGCGTACGAAGAATGTGAGGATTTCTCACATTCTTCGTACCCTTGTGAATTTTTGAGTATTTTTGGATTTCGATTTTTCCGGATATCATTTCATCATCTTCTAAGTGTAACGAACCTACTTAAACAACATCCAAGCCATATGATGCCCCAAAAATTTTTAAAAAGTCCATAGAAGTGGAGAATTGGGAGGGTACGAAGAATGTGAAGATTCCTCACATTCTTCGTACCCTTGTGAATTTTTTAGTATTTTTCGATTACGATTTTTCCGGATATCATTTC
Organism: Vitis amurensis; assembly: GCA_037355405.1. Classification (NCBI taxonomy): domain Eukaryota; kingdom Viridiplantae; phylum Streptophyta; class Magnoliopsida; order Vitales; family Vitaceae; genus Vitis; species Vitis amurensis. The sequence continues at coordinate 5,003 of JBAPGN010000373.1, read as the reverse complement.
ACCACTTTCTAAGTGTAACGGACCTATTGAAACAACATCCAGGCCATATGATGGCCCAAAAAATTTTCAAAACTCCAAACAAGTGGAGAATTTGGAGGATACGAAGAATGTGAGGATTCTTCACATTCTTCGTACCCTTGTGAATTTTTTAGTATTTTTGGATTTCGATTTTTCCGAATGTCATTTGACCACCTTCTAAGTGCAACGAACCTACTTACAACATCCAAGCCATATGATGCCCCAAAAATTTTTAAAAAGTCCAAACAAGTGGAGAATTGAGAAGGTACGAAGAATGTGAGGATTCCTCACATTCTTCGTATCCTTGTGAATTTTTTAGTATTTTTGGATTTCGATTTTTTCGGATCTCATTTGACCATCTTCTAAGTGTAACGAACCTACTTAAACAACATCCAAGTCATATGATACCCCAAAAATTTTAAAAAGTCCAAAGAAGTGGAGAATTAGGAGGGTACGAAGAATGTGAGGATTCCTCACATTCTTCGTACCCTTGTGAATTTTTTAGTATTTTTGGATTTCGATTTTTCCGGATGTCATTTGACCACCTTCTAAGTGTAACGAACCTACTTAAACAACATCCAAGCCATATGATGCCCCAAAAATTTTTAAAAAGCCCAAACAAGTGGAGAATTGGGAGGGTACGAAGAATGTGAGGAATCCTCACATTCTTCGTACCCTTGTGAATTTTTTAGTATTTTTGGATTTCGATTTTTTCGGATCTCATTTGACCATCTTCTAAGTGTAACGAACCTACTTAAACAACATCCAAGTCATATGATGCCCCAAAAATTTTTAAAAAGTCTAAAGAAGTGGAGAATTAGGAGGGTACGAAGAATGTGAGGATTCCTCACATTCTTCGTACCCTTGTGAATTTTTTAGTATTTTTGGATTTTGATTTTTCCGGATGTCATTTGACCACCTTCTAAGTGTAACGAACCTACTTAAACAACATTCAAGCCATATGATGCCTCAAAAAATTTTAAAAAGTCCAAACAAGTGGAGAATTGGGAGGGTACGAAGAATGTGAGGATTCCTCACATTCTTCGTACCCTTGTGAATTTTTGAGTATTTTTGGATTTTGATTTTTCCGGATATCATTTCATCATCTTCTAAGTGTAACGAACCTACTTAAACAACATCCAAGCCATATGATGCCCCAAAAATTTTTAAAAAGTCCAAAGAAGTGGAGAATTGGGAGGGTACGAAGAATGTGAAGATTCCTCATATTCTTCGTACCCTTGTGAATTTTTTAGTATTTTTCGATTACGATTTTTCCGGATATCATTTCACCACTTTCTAAGTGTAACAGACCTATTGAAACAACATCCAAGCCATATGATGGCCCAAAAAATTTTCAAAACTCCAAACAAGTAGAGAATTTGGAGGGTACGAAAAATGTGAGGATTCCTCACATTCTTCGTACCCTTGTGAATTGTTTAGTATTTTTGGATTTCGATTTTTCCAGATGTCATTTGACCACCTTCTAAGTGTAACGAACCTACTTAAACAACATCCAAGCCATATGATGCCCCAAAAATTTTTAAAAAGTCCAAACAAGTGGAGAATTGAGAGGGTACGAAGAATGTGAGGATTTCTCACATTCTTCGTACCCTTGTGAATTTTTTAGTATTTTTGGATTTCGATTTTTCCGGATGTCATTTGACCACCTTCTAAGTGTAACGAACCTACTTAAACAACATCCAAGCCATATGATGCCCCAAAAATTTTTAAAAAGTCCAAAGAAGTGGAGAATTGGGAGGGTACGAAGAATGTGAGGCTTCCTCGATTCTTCGTACCCTTGTTAATTTTTTAGTATCTTTGGATTTCGATTTTTTCGGATTTTATTTGACCACCTTCTAAGTGTAACGAACCTACTTAAACAACATCCAAGTCATATGATGCCCCAAAAATTTTTAAAAAGCCCAAACAAGTAGAGAATTGGGAGGGTACGAAGAATGTGAGGATTCCTCACATTCTTCGTACCCTTGTGAATTTTTTAGTATTTTTGGATTTCGATTTTTCCGGATGTCATTTGACCACCCTCTAAGTGTAACGAACCTACTTAAACAACATCCAAGTCATATGATGCCCCAAAAATTTTTAAAAAGTCCAAACAAGTGGAGAATTGGGAGGGTACGAAGAATGTGAGGATTCCTCACATTCTTCGTACCCTTGTGAATTTTTTAGTATTTTTGGATTTCGATTTTTTCGGATCTCATTTGACCATCTTCTAAGTGTAACGAACCTACTTAAACAACATCCAAGTCATATGATTCCCCAAAAATTTTTAAAAAGTCCAAAGAAGTGGAGAATTAGGAGGGTTCGAAGAATGTGAGGATTCCCCACATTCTTCGTACCCTTGTGAATTTTTTAGTATTTTTGGATTTCGATTTTTCCCGATGTCATTTGACCACCTTCTAAGTATAACGAACCTGCATAAACAACATCCAAGCCATATAATGCCCCAAAAATTTTTAAAAAGCCCAAACAAGTGGAGAATTGGGAGGGTACGAAGAATGTGAGGATTCCTCACATTCTTCGTACCCTTGTGAATTTTTTAGTATTTTTGGATTTCGATTTTTTCGGATCTCATTTGACCATCTTCTAAGTGTAACGAACCTACTTAAACAACATCCAAGTCATATGATGCCCCAAAAAATTTTAAAAAGTCCAAAGAAGTGGAGAATTAGGAGGGTACGAAGAATGTGAGGATTCCTCACATTCTTCGTACCCTTGTGAATTTTTTAGTATTTTTGGATTTCGATTTTTCCGGATGTCATTTGACCACCTTTTAAGTGTAACGAACCTACTTAAACAACATCCAAGCCATATGATGCTCCAAAAATTTTTAAAAAGTCCAAACAAGTGGAGAATTGGGAGGGTACGAAGAATGTGAGGATTCCTCACATTCTTCGTACCCTTGTGAATTTTTTAGTATTTTTGGATTTCGATTTTTCCGGATGTCATTTGACCACCTTCTAAGTGTAACGAACCTACTTAAACAACATCCAAGCCATATGATGCCCCAAAAATTTTAAAAAGCCCCAAACAAGTGGAGAATTGGGAGGGTACGAAGAATGTGAGGATTCCTCACATTCTTCGTACCGTTGTGAATTTTTTAGTATTTTTGGATTTCGATTTTTCCGGATGTCATTTGACCACCCTCTAAGTGTAACGAACCTACTTAAACAACATCCAAGCCATATGATGCCCCAAATTTTTTTTAAAAAGTCCAAACAAGTGGAGAATTGGGAGGGTACGAAGAATGTGAGGATTCCTCACATTCTTCGTACCCTTGTGAATTTTTTAGTATTTTTGGATTTCGATTTTTTCGGATCTCATTTGACCATCTTCTAAGTGTAACGAACCTACTTAAACAACACCCAATTCATATGATGCCCCAAAAATTTTTAAAAAGTCCAAAGAAGTGGAGAATTAGGAGGGTACGAAGAATGTGAGGATTCCTCACATTCTTCGTACCCTTGTGAATTTTTTAGTATTTTTGGATTTCGATTTTTCCGGATGTCATTTGACCACCTTCTAAGTGTAACGAACCTACTTAAACAACATCCAAGCCATATGATGCCCCAAAATTTTTTAAAAAGCCCAAACAAGTGGAGAATTGGGAGGGTACAAAGAATGTGAGGATTCCTCACATTCTTCGTACCCTTGTGAATTTTTTAGTATTTTTGGATTTCTATTTTTCCGGATGTTATTTGACCACCCTCTAAGTGTAACGAACCTACTTAAACAACATCTAAGCCATATGATGCCCCAAATTTTTTTAAAAAGTCCAAACAAGTGAAGAATTGGGAGGGTACGAAGAATGTGAGGATTGTGAATTTTTTAGTATTTTTGGATTTCGATTTTTTCGGATCTCATTTGACCATCTTCTAAATGTAACGAACCTACTTAAACAGCATCCAAGTCATATGATGCCCCAAAAAATTTTAAAAATTTCAAAGAAGTGGAGAATTAGGAGGGTTCGAAGAATGTGAGGATTCCTCACATTCTTCGTACCCTTGTGAATTTTTTAGTATTTTTCGATTACGATTTTTCCGGATATCATTTGACCACCTTCTAAGTGTAACAGACCTATTGAAACAACATCCAAGCCATATGATGGCCCAAAAAATTTTCAAAACTCCAAACAAGTGGAGAATTTGGAGGGTACGAAGAATGTGAGGATTCAAAATCCAATTTAATATTTTTATAATATTTATAGTTTAAATTATTTATATTCAATTCGACCTTTATTATTAACGCACATTCACATAAAATATATAACCGCTTGCATGCAACTAAATGTTGGTTTATATGGATGTTCGTTTACCACAATGATGTCCCTTCAAAGAAATAGCAATTACATGTAGCAAAATACCAAATGGCCTATCAATACACGAATCTATGGAGGAATCCAAACAAATTACAACTTATACAAGGAAATGTGAACCGGTCGACCGGTTATCTTTCTACCGGTTTCCTACTTATCTCAACCTGGTAGCCCCTGCCCATTTGAGAATCAGCAACCAAAAGGGTCGCAGTGGCTACGGTTGAGAAAAGTACGCAACCGGTAGAAGATAACCGGTCGACCGGTTAGTATCATTCACTTCTTTGACCTTTTTTAATTTTTGGGCATCATATGGCTTGGATGTGTTTAAATTAGGTCCGTTATACTTAGAAGGTGATCAAATGATATCCGGAAAAATCGAAATCGAAAAAGATTACAAAATTCACAATGGTAAAATAGATGTGAGGAATCGAATACAGCGGAACATGTAGGTTCATTTTGGTAAATTAATTGATATTTTTAATGGTATAATCAATCAAAGGATACAATCAAAAGCTTCATCAGCAAGCAACGATGTACTAGATGCCTTCCTCAATCTCACAAAAGAAAATAACCAAGAGTGGAGCTGCAGTGATATTATACATGTGCTTGTGGTCAGTACCGTATCTCAATCCTTGCTTCACTATATATTAAA